>JAHVYB010000068.1:0-221397 GCA_020623695.1 Calonectria henricotiae | reverse complement strand
GCTTTTCTTTGCGGTTTGTTGTCTTTGCTTTGTTACTGTCTCTGCGTGATTGGTTGTTGGGGTATTGGATATCTAGTGTGCTCACATATTGTTCATAGAGTAGGTAATGATGATGCGTCTACCGTTAGTATGATCTGTTGAGCTTGGAAGGCCACACGTTCTCACGTAGAATTGTTTTTGTTGGTTTGTTACTCTCGACCCACCTCCTCCTCCCTTTCCGTTTGGTTGTTTGTGGGTTTGCTTGTTTTTTTTGCCCCTGCTCGTGTAGGCGCATTTTCTTTTTCTTTTCTTCCGCTTAAAATTTCTCTTTCTCACTTTTTAATTAAGTTTTTCTTGGAATACGGCACCTGGCCAACTCAAATGTGCGTTTTTAACCTTTTTGAAATTGTGGGCGTTTTTCTCTTTTCAAACCCCAACCGGTTTTCGTTTTTTGTGGGGGGGGTTTTGCAATGACCAAATCAGGGGGAAAGCCTGCGGGGGGGGGGTCCAAGGACTGGCCTGCAGGGCCGCCTAGGGCCCCCGTTGCCCCCTGCGGCCCCCCCCCCCCCGCGGCGTTTGGAGGCCCGGAAACGTTGGGATCCTGGAATGATTGGCGCTAGGCAAACTGGTTGCCCGGTGAATCACCGGGGGTCGCGATGGCGCCTGCATTTACACCAACCTAAACTCACCGTCCACACAGACTTAATGGTGTCGGGAGCCACCTCTTCTCCAGTCCTTCTTGGTGTTTGGGCTTGGCCACTCCATCGCTGTTTGCTTGATACCCGGATTTCATTCTTCCTTCCATTTGCCTTGTATTAACAACTTTCCCTCCGCAGCTCGAGTTGGTCTCTGCCATCCCACCGGCTCGTTTGCCTTGTCCCGCCTGTCATCCATTCTCTTGTTTGTTACTGTCAACAAACCTACAAGACTGCCTGTGCCGCCAACAACCATACACTCTCTTATCTACATATCCACACATCATAATGGAGTCGCTTCTCTCTCTCGCATTTGACAACCTGTCGTCATACGACGGGCCCAAGGTCCGCAAGGGCCTCCGCCAGGTCGAGGGCCTCCTCGCCCAGATCTGCCTCTCGAACCCAAACCACGACCGAACTAACCGGAGCCGGGACCTAGACAGGAATGACAGCGAAGCCCCAGCTTCAAAGGACAAGGACGTCGGACAGCTCAGCCAGGACCCGGCCTTTCGTGAATTCTTCAAGCTGCAGGAGGGTTTCGAATGGAACGTTGCCATGCGCTTAATTGGAACGCTCGACAGACTGATGGCCAAGGGTGGTGATGGCCAGAATGACCTCTTGATTCTCAGCGCTCTCGATCTTATCCAGGGCACCCTGCTACTTCACCCCCCAAGCAAGACGCTATTTGCGCGGGAACAGAATATGAATGTATGTAAAAGACATTAAAACCTCCTCAACCTCGGCCCCAGTCGCTAACACATGCCGCCATAGCTCCTCCTAGACCTCCTCGAGCCTTACAATTGCCCGGCGATCCAATCTGCAACTCTCCTGACCCTTGTCACAGCGCTTATCGATACCCCCCGTAACACACGTACCTTTGAGGACCTCGACGGCCTCCTCACAGTCACATCTCTCTTCAAGTCGCGCTCAACTGCCCGCGAGGTCAAGCTCAAGCTCGTCGAATTTCTCTACTTCTATCTCATGCCCGAGATACCCTCCATCCCCCGAGCCGATCAGCGCGATTCGGTCCCTGGCATGCTCCAGCGCAGCCCCAGCAAGCTTGCCGGTGCCTTCAATTCCGAGAACCGCCGCAAGCGGTCAAGCTCAATGGAAGGGGACGTTACCCTCACCACAGAGGAGAAGCAGGAGATGCTGAGCCAGCACCTGAGCAATGTCGAAGATCTCGTCAAGGATCTCCGAAATTGTGCTCCATTTGGTGGTGTCGTATGCTGAGTTCTCTCACCAGAAAAGCCCTCTTCATTATGTCCATCATTCCTCATCGCGTTGTGTTACATTGCATCTTGTGGGTTTCTCGGCTGAGCAACAGAGTTCTTGGCGTTTACGGAACCCGGGCGGTTACATTTCCTTGTGCTTGCATTTCCTGCATGGAGTTCTGGGCAAAGTCGACCCTTATAATCGTTTCCTATGTACGGCTTTCTTTTTCTTTGTCAGATTTTAAACAGTTCATTGCATCAATGGGATATTAGGCGTTTCTTAGTAAAATAGACGGACACTGCTGTTTACTCTCGTGCTTCTTCTCCTCGTTACTCTGTCGGCCGTGCCGGTTTACCATAGGGACTTTCCTGGGGTGTTGGAACAATGGACAGTGGCTCTTGTCCATCAGAACCATACAGCTCAAAACGTCCGTCAATATTCTCAGACATCGGTGTCGGCTCGACGCTGGAATTAGTAAGGGGCGATAGGTAACCACTACTGGGCTCTCGCGCTCTCGAATCAATCTCGACGGCAGCAGTGATGTCTCCTGGGCCATCAGGGCGCGAAGGGACCGCACGGGAATGGCCAGGCGATGTCCCACTCTCCGGCTGCGACGTTTCCGTGAAGGGACCTGCAACGGCGCTGGGGCCGAAGTAGTCTTGCGTCAAACCCTGGCGCACCCGGCTGTGGTCGGTACCTGATACTTCCGTCATGGTGTCTACACCACCAGTGGCACTCTCTTGAGCCCCTCCGGTGCGGGAACCTTCGACGCCAGAGTGACGGCTTAAAGTGCGCTGCCGTTGGCGCCGCTTCGAGATACAGAGCCAGGTTAGTCCGCCGATGACAAGAGCCGCACCGACAACTGCCCCAACGCCGATGCCCGCCTTGGCACCGTCAGATAGCTCTTTGCTGGCCGGGTCTGTGATTACCGACACGGTCGCTGAGGGGTCCCCGGCGGTGCAATACCCCGTACTGCTCACCTCTGTGCAGATCTGTGTATTATCGCAGCATCCAGAGCCGTCGGCGCACTTATACTGAGAGGTGGTACATCCTTCTTGGATTGGGGTAAGCGAGGCGGAGTTGGAGGCTGTCTTGGTGGCGACGCAACCGGCGACGCGGCATTCAGCGCCGAAAGAGCAGCAGTTCCCGCCAAGGCTGCTCGCACAGAGGTAGAGGTTTTCACTTGGACAACTGGGACCGCAGCAGCCTACCTGGGCACTGGGCGTGCCAGAGGCCGTGACAGTGCGAGTGCAAAGGTATGACCTTGAGCTGCACGGGTTATCGCAGTTTGAGCCAAAGGGACAACATTTTAGATCCCCAGACCTGTTGATGTAGCAGTATGTGTCGTCGTCGCAGCATTGGCCACCAAAGCCTACGTCAAGGCCTTTTTAAGGTAGAAAAGACAAGGTCAGCGTTTGTAAGAAGGATTCTGCGGGTGTGGCATAGACGGTACTGCTTGCTGATGAGATGCGGTGGCTTACAACTATGCTTGTCCTCGGCGCAGCTAACTTGGCGCTTCACAACAGGATTTGATTTATCGAGGAAGTATCGCGGCATCAAGCCATCGGGGGCAATTGGCACGGCAGCATATCGCTGCTCGAACTGGGCCGTGGCGAGCCCGAGATTGAGCAAGAAACAGAGGGAGAGGAGCAGGCGCATCGTGAGATACTTTGTACTTTGTCAATGAGGGGAGCCGGTGGGGGGAGTGAGGCGGGAAATGGATCAGTTCGTCATCGTCGCCCTGCGGCTGGGAGTGTCCTTGGGCCGTTGCCAGAGGGGAAAAAGGAAATCAAGCAAAGACCATGCAAGGAGATATTGAAGCAATTCCCTGCGCATAAGAAAGTGGCGAGAGAGAAAGACGGGGACGGGGATGGGCGACAAACGGGAGAGAGAGCGCCTGAATAGGCTGCGGAATAACCGAGAAGATGCGTCGTAGTGTGGTCCAGAACCCATGAACCATGCATGTCAGATCCAGCGAGGCTGGCAGCTGGATCCTCAGTGACCAGGGCCACCTTTATGTGATGGTGGGTAGACGAGGCGAATATCGGGCTGTAGAAGAGGGAGCACCTACCTAATCGGCGCTAATCAATGTAGGGCTGCTCTCTTTGTCCCCAGTCGCGATAATTTGGCCAAGCTCCCAAGCACACATTCAAAGGATCATGCCTATTCGCCGAGGTGGGAGAAAAGGGTCTGGACCTGAACTGTGCGTGCTTCCCGATCGACGTGGCCCGTCGAGGCGGTGGCGGATGGAGGGTGCAGATGGGTTTTGCTGGTCACTGCATTGCGCAGAGTGGATATTTCTCTCGATTCCTCTAGGATCAAATACAGACATGAACGGGGGATACGCCCGCGAAAGAGCCTCTGTTTTGTGCGCCTCAACATCAACGACCAACGCAATCCAACATGTATGTACATCAACTACACATACATCCATACGTGTTACATGCGCGGGGCGGATGCATCCGTCCCAGTTAAAAAAAAATAAAAAATAAAAAATCCGTAGCTGGAACGGTCATGTCGGATTCGGACAAGATGGGTCGAGTAAAATCACTTCATCTGGCTGCTTCCGAACAATATCCTGCTTACCCGTCATTAATCGATCCCCCCAGCCCGGGATCCCACCAACCCAAACGCTTATTCCCATTCGGGAGCTTCTCTGCGCCCACTTACGGCGTGACAGGTTACTTTGGACGCCATGTCGGGTTTGACGTGCGGTAAAATGGTCTCCGTGGTGGCCATGCAAGGGGTCCAGGCTGCTGCTGTGCACGATCAGGGTCCGCGGGGTCTTCTGTTTCCCTTGGCAACATTGCCACTACTCCTTAATGGTTAATAGGCTGTTGGCTGTTTTAAAGATATACACAAGCGCGCGCGCGCACACACACACGCACACACACGTCAACATGGCTTGCAAAAGGTGCCATCAACCGTGGCGATCGGTCACGAGTTAGTCTAGTTACACATGTGATCTGGTTTCACAAGTGAGCCACAGGTGCGATTCGCCTGGGCTCGTTTTAATTGGATGGCGCTATATCCTTGGCTGACCTGCCCTGCCAGTGTGCGGTCAACTCAGCTCTCTGCCTGTGACTTACACGGAAGCCCTCCACCCTCATCATAGAACGAACATTGACCAACATCATAGGGAACCAACGAAACAACGTGGTCATAACATCACTCAATTAACAGTCCCTATGCAATCAAGGATTTCGCTAAATACACTGTCATAACTACACCACACTCGACACCATCTCTGTATCCGATTTTGTTTAGGGTCGAGCCACGCCGCGCTCCGAACAGTACTTGTCAACCTCCTTGCGGAGCGTCTCGCGCTGCCGTAGCGCTTGCTCCATGATATCCTCGCAGACCTTGCCCAGTCCCCGGGAATCGGCGGCGCTGCCGCGCTTGTCAACCTGGACCATCTCCTCCAGCACCGCCTCCAGTTGGTTCGGCAGCCATGTCACAATGGGGCTGCCGCCAGTAGCAGTTGGGTGCGAGGTGCGCTTGAGGATGTACTCGCGCGCAAAGCACCAGTGTCTCCACCGGAAGTCGCGCACCTGGTTGAGAATCTGGAGCCACAGGCCGATCGACTCGCGCACGAGGTCCTTTTCCTCGTCCGACATGTTGGCCGAGTGCTGTCCCAGGGCATATGTCTTGAGGTCGAGCTCCAGCGAGCGCTCCTTGACGTGGAGGAGGAAGCCCTTGTGGTTGCTGGGGCGGTACTCGCGGAAGTCACGGAGAATCTCGGTCAGGGGAGTGCTGGGCATGGGAACCTGGAGCAGGTTGTCCATCAAGGGCACGATAGAGTCGTTGGCTCCGCTCTCGCCGCGGAACGACATGGGCTCGTTGTTGTTGATGCCCTCGTAGACGACACCATTGGGGAACATGGACTGCGATGTGATGCCAAAGATGAAGGTTCGGAAGCTGGTGTACTCCATGGGCTTCGACTTGGACCACATGGTCTCCATGACACTGTTAATCTTTTGCAACGCACCCAGGACGGACGATAGGCCTTGGTTGAAGCTAGTGCGGCGCTCCACGGCCTTGCTGGAGACTGCGGCGGCGGCATCCAAAGCCTGCACGGTACCGGCCACAAGAGGGCCGGTGTTCTTAACCATGTCAATGTGTACAAGGACGAACCCAGCCTCGGATGATGCAGGGTCCAGACCATTCTCAAAGGCTCGAATCAGCCTGAGGTTGGAGTAGTCCATGCCAGCATCTGGGTCAACTAGCTTATAGTTGAAGAGGGCGTATGAGCCAGCATACTCCATAAAGGGCTTGAAACCACAACTGTGATTTAGACATTAGGTGACATGTTCCGAACAGAATCCAGCATTGACTTACATCTCAGCACATCGTGCAATGGGGTGTGCAATCTGTGCGGGCAGGACATCTCGACCAAGGCCATATGACTCGCCCTTGATGAACCTATGGTGGCAGGGCTCCAGCAGGTATGCCGATGCAAGGAAAGAATAGTCACGGTACAGGGCGTTCTGAAGAGGCAGGTTGTCCTTGTACTTGTCGACGGCCTCTGTCAGGTTAGGCAGCTCATTGTCCACCACCTCGCCCAGCTTGTACTGGGCGAGCAAGCCCGGCTCCCCTGATTCTGTCTTGACGGGCATGCGCTGAAGGATAGACTCGAAGACGTCAAACTCCTTGGGGAGAGTCACGATAGGATTCATCCGAGGAAGGAAGCCCCTTGTTGTAGATACCATGAAGGCGGGCATGGACGTGTCATCCGGACGAGGATCGTCCAGGACTCTAAAGGGAGGAGTGCTACCGAGGGATCCCATTGTGATGAAGTTGCCAAAAAAGAATTATCCCAGTAAGAATAGAAGGGAAATGGGTAGATGGGTTTTTTTGGGGGCAAGCTGAGATCTGAAAGCTCTGAAGTCTGGCTATTCCTCTCATCTCAATGGGATTTCCTCCGACTAATATAAGTAGAGGCCGGAATTGCTCCGGCCTTCGTATAAGCGCCATCGACACTTAATCTGGCGCTGGGACGCTTGAGGTAGGTCACGAGCGCCTATCTCGCACAACACGTAACAGAAAGCGTGTCAACGACGCCCTGTATTCCATAAATCGCTGCGGGCGCGCACCATCACGGCCCCATCGATATGCTTAGAGTTGTCGGCATTTGCATGATCGTGGGGGAGATAGATACGGTAGATCTGGGCGATTTGCTGCCCTTCATCTCGCATCAATCACGCCCTATTATCTATGCATTGCCGCAAGCGGTTGTCAAAGTCGCCCTGTAGATACGTGCCAAGTTGGCAAGGTTGACAGAGCTCAGGGACCAATGATGGAGATTTCCGAATGGATTTATTCCTTTTTCTTAGGTTCTTTTTTCTTTTAATATTTTCTTTATGAAGGATAATATGAGTATTCTTCGCCTTGGACCTGGACGTCGCGAACTCAGCTTGTCAAGATTGTTGGGGTTCATAGACTGACTAACTCGTCTGTGCTGCACTTTGGAAGAAAAAAAAAAAAGAAAAAAAAAAGCGGCCGCCGTGGTGTTTGGGTGGCAGATCGGCATTTCATGGGCGTATGTGACACAAAAGGCCGACACTGACCGGTCATAAATCGGCTCCTCCTGGTTGGCCGGAAGCATTCCGGCCTCGATGACCGAAGAGATACACGGCTTTTGTACGGTGCTTTGATTTAATGAGATAAGATCAAATTATTACTTTCATCTGGCATGCTCTTCTTCTATTATAATCCTACAAATAAAACAAGCAAACAAACACCCAATCTCTAGTTTTATATCCTTTGTTTCCTCTCTCTTTTCAAAGCTGCTTTTGATCCAGTAAGTTGGTACGGGCTTTGGGGGGGGGGTCGCAACTCGTTGCCTCCCACTGTATATGACAGCAGCCGTGTCACAGGGCGTGATAAGATAGCGCCCGGGGTCTTATCTGGGGAAAGGGTCCGCTCCGGACTGCCCGCATCGTGACCATGACCAGACCAATGAAGGAGACATGATTTGATTAACCGGCAATCACCAGTCCCCTTTTCTCATTATTTCGTACGTAAGTCATTTCTAATCCCGCCCCCAAGCGAAGCCGAAACTGTCCAAAATAACCCGTCAAAGCCGAATGCGTTTGGTTGCTCGTTAGTCCAGGCCGAACTATGACTGCTCCCCCACAGTTGCTGTGGCCTTCGATAAGGTTTGGAATCCGCTGGGCGGGGACCTCTCGGTCGCCGTCTTGTTCGGCCAGGGAGCCCTCGAGTGGTAGTTGGGAATATGCGACGGGATCTCTGGAGCAGCTGCCACCGTCTCCACGGTGTCCTCGTTGACGGAGGGTGTGGTAGGTGTTGTCACGTTGTTTGCCACTGGAGACGGTGTCCCGGCTAGAGACTCGGCGGTGTACGAAGAGGTCACGCTTGTCATTCCATCGATAAACTTCTCCTCCCCAAGGTCTCCGGGAGTCGCGATAAGTGGGAGAAACTCGGTGACCGTCGATGTCCCTGTCCTTGTCGGTGTTGTCGTTGCCTTCTTTGTCCTTGTTCGAAACGCTTGCTCAAAGTAACCAGGAGATGCTCTCGGCAACGTTCCCAGCGTTAGGTTCCATCGCGACGGAGAGATGACGAAAGCACCGTTGAGTCCACCTCTGGGGGGCGAGATCTGGGGGATTGGTGTTGCCTTGGCTTGGGGGCCAGGGGTGGTGTTTGCCGCGAGAGGTGTAGTTGTGCTATTGTTCGGTGCATACTTATTGACCTTGACAAGCGAACTAAAGTTACTGGCCTTGGCCTTCTTGTTGTCGGTTTTCCCCTTGCTGAGATATACTGACGCTACATCCGAAGAGTTTCGAACAGGGCCAGCAAGAGAGAATACGGATGTCAAGTTTCCACTCTTGGGTCCCGGTGACTTATAAGCAGCCGCAGCGATTGACGACGCAGAACCCTGTGACAAAGTTGGTGTTCCTGTCTGCGCGGTTTTGGTGAAGGCAGTTCCGGCTTTCGCTCTGACATCGGGAAAGGCAGTTAATGATGGTTGGGGTGTTTCGTTGGTTTGTCCACCAGGCAGCCAATTGCTTGAGGGTGAGGAAGTTTCTGTAATGTCCTCCAGCTGGCCCTCAAGCTGGTACTCAGACTGATCACTTGCTATTTCTTGATATTCATTATCAGGCTGGTCCCAGGATGAGGTGGATGAGGGGGATGTTGTAGACGGCGTGGATAAAATTGCGGAATCGTCTGCGGAGCTAGGTGGCAGCCACATCGATACATCTTCTTGGATATTCTCTATCTGGTCGAGAAGATGTTGAATGCTCTCCAACGTGACGTCAGGTGTTTCATCTCGGCCCGTGATTATTTTCTTGGCCATATCCATGGCTTTGCGGAACAGAGATGGGCCATCATGGGAACTGAGGCCATCTGGCCCATCAATAGCAGCCCGAACTTTTGGCTCAGTAAACCCGAGGTCAGCTGTTTGGCGATAAGTTAAAGGGGTCCCCTCAACCATGGGCAGGTTGAGAGGGACATAAATGGCGATGCTGAGCAGATGGTGGAGGTGAACCATTGTGTCAAGCAGTGAAGGATAGATGCTATGGTCTTGTTCTATTCAACCTCTAGATGCGAAGTGTTTTCGCAGTTATATACGCCTTGCTCTTCAATTGATCTGCCATTCTTACTTGTGTCTGGAAGTCGCATGCAGTAACACATTCCAGCAATTGTGCTAGCAACGAACGATTGATGCCATTCATGGTGTCTCAACCCAGATTTTAACCACGCACAGGCATGCTTGTTCAGATAACGAGCCGGTGCACGCGTTTCATTCCTTACCTTGATACAGTAGCAGGCACAAACAACTAGGATATGGATTTGTTGAGATGAGTCGCCGATTGCGCATGTTGATCATGGTGCAATGTCACAAAGTAATACTCGGAGAAGGATGTAAGCGGCGACGGGTGCAGACAATAAATTTCTATTAAAGGATTGCGGATATGGTGTCTCACGTTGTCTTATCTTACAGCTCGCGGATATTCGAGGGGGGGGAAATCTGGGATGTGGCGGGCAAAGAACTTGGTGGAATGGAGGCGACGAAAACGTGCGCTCGGGTACTCGCACAAAGGATCTCTTTAATTTGGTCTTGGTTGCGACGCTACGGGCCCTTGTCGATGATGGAGCGGTCGCAATTAATTCGCTGCTGCAGCAGCATCGCATCTACGGGGAAACTCTGGATACAGCAAAGCAAAGCTGGAAGCAATAAATATTCCCTTGGAAAGTGGAAATATTCTCGGCAGATCTATATTGTTGTTTGGTGTTGGCATGACGGCAATGAAATAACACTAGTGGTCGCGGCCTGGAGTGAAGGATTTATTGGTGTTGAGATGTGCCTTACTACGATGGGCAGCAGGTACAACTAACTGGATTCTGGATCGTGATGAAATGTGCGCAGTCGAGACTCTTTTGGGTTTGCGACGAGTGGGTTGGGCTAGGGATTATCGGCTTGTGGGTAGACGACAAGTGGAAGTGGGCGGATAGCATGGGATGATGGTTTGCTGCTTACAGTCGTGGTAGTGGCACCAATCCCCAAACTCCGAGGGGAATGGATCTGAGGCCATCCATGTGAGATGGTGCGAGGGCTCTTTCGTTTCTTTTCGCCCCTCGCTTCAGCATCAATAGCCCCGTTTGCTGCCTCCTGCGGTGCTGCATCCCGGCCGATCAGCCATGCACACGCGGGTGGGAGTAGGCAACTAGACGACGCCTCCCAACACTGAGGTTGCAGGTCAGAGGAGGCGGCCGGTGATGCGTGCTGCGTTTGGGGCAGCTTCTTGGCGCATCTCGGCCATCATCTCGTCTCCATCCACAGTGCGCATGCGTGGTGCGAGGAGAGATGAGACAAGAGATGGCCATGGCTTGGTTTGACCTTGGATGTCCCTAGCTGGGATGACTCGTGAGCTTGCAGCACGGTGGTGGTGGTGCCGGTAAGTGCCAGTGACGAATTTTATTCCCCCTCAGAGCGTCGTGGTTTTTTTTTTAATTATCGTTGGGGTGCCGTCCTGGGTCTTGGGTCTTTGCAAGCAAAAGTTGGTCGGTAAAATCCGCCACCGTCAAAACCAGGCAGGGGGTTGTCTCCATCTCCATTATGGTCCGTCAAGTCTGGGTCAGAAAATCAGGCTGTCGCGATGAGGAGAGCAGCGTGATCGTTCCGAATGTGGTGAGGGGGAAAAAGGAAGCCTCCCCCGTCGCCCGACCCTCCTAGCCCCGTCATCGACTCCTCACAACTGACTCTGGCGTGAGGGTTTCCCAACGACCGGGCCCCAAGGGTGGGAGGGGCATCGTGTGAATGCATTCATCGTTGTGCATGCACCGCCCATATGACCATTTCAATCCCCAGACAAAAGGAGAAATTCTTTTCCTTTGACTTCCAGGACTTCGTTTGGCACATTGTACTATGCAGCTCCAGCACAGTCATCGTCGCAGTCAGCCCCGGGGCTCAGCTCGCCCATCACCAGCCTGCATTGCACTGGCTGACGGACGAACTTGTGATGATGGAGAAACGAGTAGAGAGAAATGAGGACGTTCCCTCAAAAGATACGTACCGTCCCCGATCCAGGTTTCAAGGGTCGTCGCCGGTGGATCCGATGCGTTGATTGGCCCAGGGACGAGCACCGAGGGCGGGAGGAACTGCTGTGAGTGGCAGACTGTGGCACCCGGTGGACCACCCTGACGACGGCATGCGCCGCCATTTGCATTTCGCATCCCGTTTGGAGCCAAAAGCTAAGGTACAGAGGTACATAGTCTAATAAAGGGTGTGCACAAAGCCCTGCTAAGTGAATAAACCCATGCTCCGCTAAACCCTTTTCAGCCACGCGCCGCCCCAGCACCTCCCCAGCACAGCGTCATGTCCTTGCGGCTGGGGCTGGCCCGTCTGGGGATTTTCTGCGTCCTGCGTCCGTTTGCCTTCTGCGTCTTGGGTGCCAGTGCCAGTGCGAGCACGAACAAGAAGAACCTTTACCAACCGATTTTATTGTGCGCCGCCTCCGGCCCCAAAATGAAAATGACAATGAGACCAAGGCCCCAAAACCTACAAGACACGAAGCCCACCCCCGTCCCTTCACCTTTTTCTCATCTTCATCCTCTCCATTCCCTCCCACGCAGCACTCCCTCGCCCTCGCGTTTCCATCACCACGACGCCGTGCAAATCCGCCATGACCATCGCCAACGCCAACTACTAACAAATCTCCCGCTCCGCTCCACGCAAGCCCCCCAAGCCCACCACCCCTGACCACGCCGGATCACCACCAGCCTTAGGTCATTTGCCGCTTCTCCCGTCACCAGCTTATCCCCCAAAACTCACGCACGACGCAAACCTGCGTCCGTCTCTTCTCCCATCATCTCTCCTATCTCCCATCACCACCACCCTCACCACCCGACCACCTCGCCGCGGTCGCACTACCTCCCTATAACCCATCACAGAAAAAATCCCTTCACCGGCCGCACCACCACGCTGCCATTGTCGCCATGGCTCACGCCAAGCCCACAGACGGTCGTCGCAAGTCTGGCAGCAAGTCGGGTCTTCTCGTCACCCTCAACCTCTCGCCTGACAAACTACGTGAAGCCGTTACCGGTGATTCGCAGCCTATCAAGGAGGAGTCCCCTGAGAAGGAAATGAAGGAAGCAACCGACTCGCCCGCCCCCGACGCGGCTTCCACACAGCCTGCCTCCAACGGCGACAATGCGTCCGACTCGAACGCTGCCACACCTGCCGCTGATGGTACCAACGGTGATAATACTCCTGCGCCCTCTGCCATGGGTCCCCCCGATGGTCCCAAGAAGAAGGGTGTCAAGCGCTCAGCAGCCAATGCCAACGGCACAAACGATGGTATCCCCAAGCCCCGAGGAAAGCCTGGCCCCAAGAAGAAGCCTCGTCTGTAAGTCATATCCACACATTCTACTGCTACTACTGCACAAACCAATTGCCGGATGCTAACAACCATATTCAGTGAGGACGGTACCATCGACCACTCCGCTGCCAACCGAGGAGCAGCTGGTCACAAACTTGGTCCCAAGGCCAATCAGGGTGCTATCAACGCTGGTCTACGCGCCCTCGATCGCTCTGGAAAGCCCAGTCGCAAATGGGCCAAGGGTGGCTTTACACTCAAGAGCTTCACCGGCGTAGTCTGGGAGGTTCCTCGCTGGACTGCTCCCCCCAAGAAGGGCCCCGAGACTGGTACGGATGAATCCACGGCCCCCTCAGCCGACAGCAGCAGCAAGGAGAACAAGGAGAACGGCCAGGAAGGCGTCAGTGCCAGCAACAGCAACAGTGGTGGCGACGTGGAGATGCAGAGCGCTCCTAGCATCAATGCCTCATCACCTGCGCCCATGGCCATTGCAGCGGCCTCATAGTCTCAAGGCTGGAGCCTCGTTATTACATATCACTCCCCATACTAAGGGTGGTTTTGCAACGCAATCATGTTGCACTGTCGTAGGACAATATAGAGCTGGTGCTTGATCCCATACATGGGTAAGACTAGACTCGATAGACTGCATGGGAAGAAGGGGCGTCTGGTTTGATTATTTTATTTATTTTGGAAGAGTGCGACGTTGTTGCCGCAGGCGTTTCAGGCATGGCAGGTTCTCGAAAAGGGATGACAATTGGCGGGGAGTATAGGATGCATCGGGAACGCTCCCATGAATGTACAGTACAATAATTACCCTTGTGATGATTTCAGACTGGGCAGATCTGAAAGACTCGAAACTGGAATTGAGTCTTTTGATTGATACGAGTTTTCTTGCCACGTTTTGATGAGATTGTGAAATGAGTGCATCTAGTTGCAGAAAAAGCAGTTTGTGGCAGATGATCATAGCATAATCGGGCATTGTGGCAGAATGCCAATGGCAAGGTGGCATCAGCGGTTCCTTGAGTCGAGGGCGGCAGCCGAGCCACACCGACGGTTGTCGCGTGTTGAAAAAATTCCCTCTCGAAGAATCCCGAAACAATCCGTGATGGTCGTGGCAACTCAGGAGGAACCGACAATGTCACTTTCATATTCCCTTGCGGCGGGCCCCGGCGTCCATCTCACGCTCAATGAGGGGAAGCGGCGACAGATTTTGACCACGCAGCGCGGTGGGATTTGCTCTAGAGTTCAGAGCGAATTTCCAGACGGGTCACCCGAGCTTGGGAGCGAGCGGATTAGAATGCCCAATGGTCGCATGTGGATACTGCACCTTGAATCCAAAACAGGTCGTCTTGATGTCGCCGGGAGGTGGTCTGTGGTTGGAGATGGGCTTAGTCATCAGCTCGCATCCCCGGCCCGGGGGAAACCCATCTCCGATGAGGAGTCGGCTTTGGAGAGCTCGTGACAAGACGGCCGTGACGAGGTGGACTACGGATGTACACTAGGCCGCCTGGGAGATACTTCGGCTTTAAAGGCAGCAATGATGGCATGTGTGTGCGGGAGCATTTCGATTTGCCACGAACGAATCGTAGCAATATGCGGGGAGGACGAACAACTGAACATTGCTAATACAACCAAGCCTAGAAACTACCTCGTGGTGTTGTTGGGTAGGTTGACGTAGAAAGCGAGGTGGTTGGCATTGCTGGGCGAAACTCGCCTGATGCACCAGTTTTTGTTTGCATGAGCTTCGGTCCAATCGTAGTCCGTACAGGGCAAGGGAAAATGCGCCTCTGTGCAAATAAAGAAAACGGAACACGAATGGCTCCATGAATAAATTTCCGGTCTACCTACAAGGTCACCCACTGTTGAGTCGGGCGGTAATGACGGAATCGAGGGGATCCCCAGTCAACGAGGTCATCTGGCAGCCGAGCCTGCAAATAGATAGCGGGGAGGGAACAGGGCAAACACTCATTTGAGTTAGATGGCCCCGTACGGACACAGTAGCGGGACCCAGCAAGCTGCAGCAGCGAGGAAGGCGACAGTAGCGAAAAAGTCAAGTAGGGCAGAAGCTTGATATGCCCTCGTGATTGATTCCCTGATGCCATGATAACATAGCAGCTTACCTGCCTAGTACGGCCATAACTGGCTGGATGGCGCTTCGCGGATGGCGGGGTTGGGGGGAGGGAGGACCTGATTTGCGCTGCGCTACAGGCTTCATCTATCTGTACGGGCTCAGCACTCTGGTACCCAACGTGCTCTGCCATGATGCGTATCGTTCAGTGCTTACTGTTTAACCTTCCGACGGCGCCCTAGACTGTCAAATCGCCAATCGCCCCTCTCACTGACAGTGCCGCGCTTTCGCCAGCAACGTAGTTATCTGGGCCCGGTGGCTTTTTTTTTTTTTCACAACAGGATTACCGCGTCTTGAGACGGTGCGTAGAGCGATATTTCGCCTTGATCATCCAACATTATTGAGCCCGCATCACTAGTCCATCTCCATTTGCAAGCGCCTGGTTGTTGCTGTCGTCCGGCTCTTCTTCATAGGGATTCATCGCCAGCACCTACCAGCCCCGTTCCGGCGACAGTTCGTCATCCTTCTGGAGCGATAGCGGTGCTGGGGGGTTGAATGTCAGTAGGTGGGTCTCCAAACTACGTCCCCATCATTCTCCGCTCGGCTTCGTCTACTGCTGCTACTCTCCAACGCTCATAAACTCGCTGAGTACACCTGGTACCCCAACCGCCAAGTGTTTGTTGATTGACGCCATCTCACGAATCCATTCCCGTATCTTCTCTCGATATCTCCAACATCCCTCGGCTCCCCCATATTTTCACGTGGGCACCGGAGCTAGTTCTTGCCGATTCTACATCTCGACATCATCGTGTGGTGCCTGCAGCTTGCAGCAGCCCCCCGGGACAGGAAGCAAACATCTGGGAGCTCCGTCCACCGAAGGAGCTTGAGCAGCCTGATCCTGTCTCCCGCGGCCAGGTGCCGTCTGTCATTCATCTTTACCGCTAGATCATGGCTGGTCCCTACCAGCACGGCTCCTCGGCTTTTCACGAGCCCAGCTCGCCCGCCACCCCAGTTCAGGCAACTCGCACCACCGGCGCCTCTTACAGCGCCAACGGTTCAACGCCAAACTTCTACTCGCATCCCGCCCGCACATCGGTGCTCAACTCGGCTGGTGACCTGAATCTCGAGGTTTCGACAGGGCTCGGAGGGTTTGGGATCAATATGGACGGTGCTGAGCCTGGAACATCGAGCCGCCAGTGGAGGGGCGGATTGCCATCCTTCTCCCGGGCATTCAACATGCTCATGGCCGCCGAGGCCACCGAAAGCTCCGCTCAGAACGATGAGGAAGGATTCTTTATTCCCTCGTACCTTGAGGGTTCGACATATGTTCAAAGACTCGAGGAGGCTCACAGATCAAAAGTGCAAGCAAGAGAAGCGACCCGAACATCGTCCAATGGCCTCGCCCCCAATCTGACCACTTTCAACCCGAACCAACAACCTCTACCTCCTGGTTCCCATCGGGGCATGTCACACACTGTTATCGAGCGCCCTCCTCAGTTAGAAGAAGACGACTCCCTAGCCCCCCTGCCCTCGAAATGGAACAAAGACGACCAATGGGGTGGTATCGAGATCCAGCCCGACGGCTTGAGCGTCAAATACGTTGGACCCAAGAACCAGCACGATCGTGAACATGAGGCATGCGCGGTACGTGCCGAACACTACATGCCTGCTCAATGCGGTGTGTACTACTACGAAGTTCATATCCTGTCGGCAAAGCGAGAAGAGTAGGTGTGACCATGACCCGATCTCGGGCCGCTCCATGGCTATAGGATAGACGCTAACACGCAATAAAGTGCGACAATAGGTATTGGCTTCTCGACCAAGACAGCGACATTATCACGGCCTATAGGATGGGAATCCGAGGCATGGGGTTATCACGGTGACGATGGACGCTGCTTTACGGGACAGAACATCGGGCGCCACTACGGTCCTAGATACAACACGAACGATGTGATCGGTTGCGGTGTCAACTTTCGAGATAATACTGCGTTTTTTACCAAGAATGGCATCAAGATTGGTGCGTCTCCATTTTCCTCCTAACTGGCCAACATTCGAGGCTTTCATAGCATACTAACAGGTCCTCAGGAACTGCCTTCCATGACGTGTCGCGGTCAAAGCTGTATCCTGCCATCAGTCTCAAGAAGCCAGGCGAATACATCCGCGCCAACTTTGGCCAAACCCCATTTGTATACAATATCGATGACCTGATGAAGGTATGTCTGCGGTGACACGGCCCCTATCTGATGATACATGATCCTGACCCCTCATTCAGGAAGAACGAGAAAAAGTTCAAAGGGATATTGAGGCCACGGAAACGTCTTCATTGGTCCCTGGTATGAATGAGACCGATCTTATCCAAGCCCTCGTCCTTCAATTCCTCCAACACGACGGTTATGTGGAGACCGCACGGGCCTTTGCAGAGGATATGAGGGTTCAGAAAGAGGCGCTCAATCTCGACCCCAATGTCAAGGTTGCTGGCGTCAACATACGAGATGACGAGGATGCTAATAACCGGCAAAGTGAGTGGCTTGTTTCCTCCTTGTCCATCTCTCACGCGGTGCTTACATTACACAGGAATACGAAGAGCAATTTTGGAGGGCGACGTTGATCGGGCTCTCAAGTATACAAATGTATACTATCCTCACGTGCTTCATGACAACGAGCACGTCTATTTCAGATTACGATGTCGGCGATTCATTGAGATGGTGCGGAAGGCTGCACAGCTTAACATGATGAATGATTCAAAGAAATCCCAGGACATGGATTTGGACATTCTAATTGTCGATCTCCCTGGGGAGAGCAAACCGCGAGATGATGCTGACATCTCTACCGAGTTGGTTGACTTGGAGCGCGACATGTTGGAATACGGTCAGACGCTGCAGGCAGAATATGCCAACGACCCACGAAAAGAGGTAGCCAAGGCCCTTAACGAGATATGGGCTCTGGTGGCATACCGGAACCCCCTAAAGGAACCACAGGTTAGTCACCTGCTGGATAGGAAAGGACGGGTCGCGGTGGCGGAAGAGCTCAACTCGGCCATTCTGTGTAAGTGTTCACTGACTGTGTGATGCATGGCTTTCCTAACAACATTGTAGTATCACTTGGCAAATCATCTCGTGCGTCCCTCGAGACCTTGTACGCCCAAACCAGCGTCCTACTCGAAGACTTGCGCCAGGACGGCGGTGAGGGAGCATTTGTCTCAGTGGATGACGCCTTGGCGGGAATACCCCGGTTGTCGCATATCTAAGCTACTCTTACCTCGGGCATGTTTTCGGCTTCCAAATCTTGGGTGTTTGTGTCGCATATGATGGGTTCGGATCATACCTCGGCGTTCGGCAGGGTGTCAACTGGGGGGCAACTCTTTGATTATTTCCCCCTCCTCATTTTTTTACGCTCGGAATAGCCCTCTCTACTATTACTTCCAAGGTGGTTCAAGTCCCGGTCTACTGGGCGTCAACCACCGTGATTGCTTTTTTTTTTCAATTTATCCATCCCATTCACCCTCACACTACATACAGGGTGACTTTTCCACTTCTACGACCTGGCCCATCTGCCCCCTTTTTTTTCTTCATACTGCGGTGTGTGCATTTGCTTTACTCCTGGGAAAGATGTATTTCAATTGGCTTGTTTGGCTGCGCAACAAAGGATCAGCAGTTCATAGACGTGGCGGGATGGTTGAGGGGCGGTGTTGTAAGACATGTAAACACGGCCAAACCCCCTCTTTAAAGTGTAGCTAGGGAAGACAATTGTTTTGTGCGGCCGATGGCATAGAGCAAAAATCAAATATTGTGGGCGAATGTTGATGTTTTGAGACGTATCACTGGGTGTTGTTTATGCAGGAAGGGAAGGTGTGGTATCAATTTATTCGCCAATCATTAAAAAAGAATTGATTCGTCTAGCCTGGTAATATGTTTCCCAGTTCATGATACAATATGTCTATACATACCCCACACGCATACACGCGCACTTTTGATATCGCCATCAGTACCGTCATGCAACTATTTACTTTTACATTCGCCTTGCCTTGCCTTTCTTCTTAGGACTTCTCCCCCCAACAACGCTCATACAACCGTTCCCGGTGCTTCATCAGGTTGCCAAACCCGCCAAGGCAGCCCCCTAGGGCGTCGTCCTGCCAGGCAAGTAGGTCGTCCAGCATGGGGTACGTGTATGAAAAGACGTCGGCGTCGAAGAGGCCCGGGCCCGAGGCGCCAAAGAACCAGTCGTGCTCGCCGAGGAGCGTGGACAGCGCCTGCAGCGCTATTACGGCGTCGGCGTAAAGCCGCTGTGAGTCAATGTACGGGCGGCGGGTGGTCTTGAGGATCTCTGCGGTGGCGGCGGCGTGGAGGGTGTGGTGAAGGGGTGCGCGGAGGAAAATGGAGGACGGGAGGTAGAGCTTCGCGAGGAGAGGGGCATTGGCGGGGATGATGTAGAGGGCATGTAGCTACAATCTATTGTTAGAAGGTTGGGTCGGCGCGGCGCAATTGGGGGTCAGAGAGGGAGAGGGAGAACATACCCAGGCTGGCCGGATGCTTTGTGTTAGGAGGGCCTGGTAGGCTTCGAGGCGCGCCGAAGCGATGTCGGGCAGCTTGTGAGTGGCATGTTGGCGGGCGTAGTCGTATATCTTGTCACCGGTAATAGCGATGGATGGTGATTTCGATGAGGGGGAGGAGGGCGGTAGGAGGAAAGGAAGGGCGCCCGAGGGTGATGCGTGGTTATTCGAGGGCACAATGTCGACGTCGACGCCGGCGATTCTCAAGACAGTCTGTAGTTCGTCCCTTGTGTTCAGCATGGATTTTGTTGCTATATATAGATTTTTTGTTTTTGTAAATTGTCAAAAAAAAAATATGAGCCTCACCTGCCACTTGAGACACGAGGGATTGTAACTCGGCCTGCCCAGAGGGGCGTCTTCTTCGGCGACGAAGACGTAGAGCGTCGGGCGTGCGCGGACGAGGGCCGGGGCGCGGACGGGGAGGGCCTCGGATCCATAGACACGAAGGGGGAAGAGGTTGAAGAGGCCACGAATGGGTGCTGGCACGGCAGACCAGTCGGGCCGCGCAGGGGCGGGAGCAGCCATTGAGGGGGAGGGCGACGATGACGGGTGCCGAGGAGGGGAGGGAGGCGCTGTGTTGGCGATATTGGTGAAGGGTGACGCTTTTTGGGGGGGCTGACTGGCCGGCTTTGACGAACGATCCGGAAACGACTCTCGAGCTATCTTGGGGGAAGCTCGGAAGATGCGATTGCGACTCCCCTGGCCAATTCGGGGTGGAACTCACAGGCGGTGGGTGGGACACACACCCTGGTTCATGAACCCCCCAAACTACCGGCTGGAGGAGGGCTGTTGCTTCGACGTCATCACATGGATGTAAATATGGCTGCACATGTGAATTTGAAAAGGCGGATAAAAAAAACTCGATTTAAGTTGATATCATTCATTGACAATGCTCCAGCCAAAAATTGGTTGTTGGCGTTTGACTTTTGGGTTTTTTTATTAATGTTTATTTGCTTCGTTTTGAACATCATCCCGACCGCATTGACACCTGGGTTTGTTTCGGCCCCAAGGTTTAATGATCTGCTCCGCTACCCTGTAATGCCCCCCAGTATTTTTTTTTTTCCATTTGAACCTGAAACAAGTCCTCATTGAAGGATGAAACCTGAAGAAGGCGGCTGATACATGGACATAAATAATAGGAGAGAGTTAGGGCATTGGTTTGGTTTGCTTTTGCAACTTATTTAATTAATAGACGCGATCTAGTTGGTCCCATCATGGCTTATTAAATGGATCCTTGGACAGTGACCGACCATGGTCTGAATACCTGGGAATCACAAATACAATCAAATTAAGCAATTCTTCATGACTGGTTTGTTGGATGGTTCACATGCATCTCGTCACTTTATCAAATCATACTCTACATGACAATGACCTTGCAAACTACGTTAAGAGGGGAAATGGGAAGAGGTACCTTGCCCATAGGAATCGCGAGCGCCGATACTTCGTTAGGTTTTCATGAGACGCCTGGCTTCTCAAACCATGGACAAAGCGACAAAACTGAGATCCTCTGGTTGATGAGAATCGTCTATTCCAGTTTTATTAGAGCTTAGTAAAAACAAAAAAAGACTGCAGAGGCACAAGAGTCTCACCAACTTTGCTTCACACAGAGGCATGAAGAAGTGCATGATTCGAGAGGAATGCATTTATCGTCGTATCGCTCGCAAACTTCATATAAAATGAACCCCCCCTCAATCATGGCCAATAGTGTAAAACATTTTTGAGCGTGCGAACACGGTAATTTCGAAGCGCACGTCGCATGTCGCACACAGTTTCTTGTCTCGGCCTGCGTCGGCCCATATACCGTGCTTGCGTCGCCAAGAGTTTGTCTAATAACGGTGTCGGGTCGAGTAATCCTTGGGGCTCACCACGAGACCGCGGCCCTTCTTAGCTCCTCGATAGACGGTTTCGAAAATGTCGATAAGTTCTTGCTTATCTTCAAGCACCCACTTGATCTTGTTGTTGTCACCAGTTCCCAAGTCGATCATCATGTGCTTGTTACGGAAGAAGAACATGAGTGAGCAGGGATCGTAAAGCTCGTACATTTGGTTGAAGTCGGGAACCTGGTCGATGTCGCAGAGGTAAATGACGGCAAAGTTCCGGACCTTGTCGGCGATCTTGTAGAGTACTTCGTCCTGGCGCATACAGTCTGGGTCCCAGTCGCGACCGAAGCGGATGACGACAAGGCGATCTTCCTCTGAGAGAATGGCTTGGTCGACGTGCCAGCCGGAGTTGAGATGAGGAAGAACCACGGAACCCATGGCTAAAATAAATTTGTAAAATGACAGGAAGCGCTTCGTGAGTCGTAAGGGTCGATATTTAGGGAATGGTAGTGATGAGATGCCTGTTTCAAATGAAGAATCGAGATGGTGGGGTTGGAAGTCTTGGGAGGAGCCGCAGAAGTTGATGTTGTGCGGGGCTGGTCAAACTAAACTCCGGTGGAGAACAGGGGTTTAGGTGTCGGTGGGATAAAATCGTACCGTGGTCGGAGATACGATAGGGTAAGTGGCAGTGTTCTTATACTGGCATAGATATCATCTATTAAATTCTAGTTGTGATTTCAAAGTTCTCATATAATTTTAGCAATGCTAATGAAAATAATTACATATATATGAGATATAACATTTTTTAGGCAAAATAAAACACTGGTGGTATTGATTTGACCTAAACAGTTTCCTCAGAGATGGATAAGCAGGTGTGGGATGCATGTGCCAATACATCGCTTTTTGGTGCACATCAATTTGAACCATGTACATCCTCACTACAACTATACTGAGGTGATAGAAAATGTCTCTATTCACCAGGAAGCACCTGTAGATAGGTGTTTTATACATACCCTTATAGACTATGAAACTCAGGGGGCCTCGTTGAACTCGTCCACAACACTCTTTGGCTTCACGTACTTGCCCAAGGGTGCATACTTCAGGTGTCCGAACCCAAATGCTTCTGGCCCTCCGATCTTGATTCCTCGCTCGGTAGAAGTCCATTTATCGCTCGCCGCTATTGCTAGCACTGTGACTTGAAGCCCATAGCGATACTCGGGAGTACCAATCGCCTCGCCATTTTGCGTGTCGATGCAGGCCACCAGATCAGGGACAATGGCCAAAACGTCCTCCTGGTGTTCTTCTTTGCGATCAGGATGCACTCGAAGCGCAGCAATGTTCTCATTTTTGAAGGGGATCTTGATGCGGCCTCGGAATTGTGAGGACGACTGGTCCATAGGCGTGTCGTCTACATCGTCCCTCACCTCCGTGCCCTCAATAATGCACTCTCCGTAGACGTGTCCATTTCTCAACGTCCTTTCTACGCCAACAATCTTGCCCTTCCATAAGACTTTTCCTGCCCCGGGGCCCCCGCACTCATCAATAATTGTCTCCGCCACATTGTCCAATCGATTCTCCTGCCGTGCCCGTGCTACCGCTCGTCCAATTCTCCATGACTGAGAGAGTGTGTTCTCGACCACCCATCGTTTTGTTTCGGCTCCGGTTACTGGTGCATCGGCGGTTCCGACCTGAGAGCCCATTTCGCTCAAGGCGGCGCGCATAATGCGTTCGACGTGAACATCCGAGGATGCTTTGGGCATGACGATTATGTTTCCATTGCCGTCGCTCATGGCAATGGGAGACCAAATGGTATCGCGTTCTTTGAACACAACAGGAGTCGTTTGCCATTTTGTTGGATATGCCCTTCCCATCCAATCTCCATCGACGGTCGGGACGTTTAAACAGGAGCTGGATCCCAATATCAACCCTCCTAGGCCATTCGCTCCTCCGATTTCGATAGAAATCATATGCGTGGCTGGCTGGCCGCAAATCTTGTACAGTTCTGTTTGCGATTCCATCAACTCATCACCACTGAGCTTTTCTATCCCGACTGTAGGACTGCCAGCTCCTCCCCCACACCCGACCTGGGCATCATCAGGTAGATCATCGGGACTGACAATACAAACAGTGGCGCCATTACGAAGTTGTGTCCTGATGCGAATCATGAGCGAATATGGAGAGCCACCTCCGCCAGTACCAAGGATGTAACAGCCAGTTGCTATCCATTTAAGATCCGTTTCAGACATTGACCAGACTCGGCTGTTAACATTGGGTCGATATGAAATAATGTCGATTTCTTCCGTTTGTTTGGTATCTCGATTATGATTGAATTCATTTGGCTTTTTATCGTAGTCATCCATTTCCTGGATTTCATCGGATATTTCGTCAATTGTTGTTGATACAGTACCATCTTGGGCAAAGTCAAACTCCCCGGAAGCCCGAACAATAAATCGGGTCTTATTAGCAACATACTTATGGAAGAATTAGCCGGGTAACGTGTGATGATAACCTTGTTTAGGCTTACCTGGAGTGGTAATGTCTCTTGTTCTACAATGGTCACTGACGATCGTGCAGCACCAGCAGATACGGTCCTTTCAACTGCCTCCTGATTAATCTCCCCCAGAAGATCTTGGGTTGTTTTATTTTCAGTCGACCTGATTGTGTCCACGACAGCACTCACCCTTGCAATGGCAGCACCGATCGCGTTCGCCACTTCGGACCATCGAGGCTTGAGGACTTTACTTGCTCCCTTTAGTTTATCAGGAGCGATTATAGCACCTCCTCCAACAAGAATTACTGTAATATCATCTGGAGAGATCTTCATTGTGTCAATAACCTTCTCTAACTTATGCTTTACGACCGCCTCATATGCAGTCGCTTCTTCTTTCGTCAATGCATCAGCAACTAATACGGAGTCGCCAATTTTGATTTCCTTGTTGATATGAACAGTACAATCAGTGGCTGTCAGGACTTTACCACCAAATACTAGTGCTTCTTGTGGAAGCTTGTATCCAACACTGTCTGGGCCGACGGAAAGAGGATTGTTCTTTCGGATTATGGAACCGCCACCAAGACCAATACTCTTAATATCTGGACAAGAAAAGTTCATCCTGATACCAGAAAGGTCACTGTATGCTGCTTGTTGACGAGGGAATCCGTTAGCAAGCAGAATTCCCACGTCAGTAGTGGTACCTCCGATATACACCACCATCATGGGCTCGTTTTGCTCGCCTTGTGCTAAAAAAGCGGCGCCTCTCATACTGTTGGTAGGGCCACTGGAGAATGTCCTGATTGGCAACTGGCTGGCGGCCCCACCCGAAAGGACAGTCCCGTCGTTTTGTGTGATGAATACTGGGCAATTCAAGCCAAGTCGCTGGACAGGACGGTGGAACGATCGGATTGTCTTTTGAGCGAATGGGAGAATAGATGCGTTGAGAATGGCGGCATTTTCTCTTTCAAGGAAGCCAAGGTTGGCTACGTCCCTTGAACACACAACATTGCATCTTGGGATCTCCGCCTTGATGATGTCTGCTGCACGCTCCTCTTGCCTCTCAATTGTGTCAATGGGGCTGAAAACCCCAATGACAACCACATTCTCGATTTTCTTTCCTTTGATCACTGCGCACTGAGATATGATTTCATCTTCGTCAATATTGGAAATCAAGTTTCCGTCAACCTCCAATCCACCCTTGAGAGAGACAGTCTTGCCGCATCTCTCTCAACTACTGCATTGACAAAATGAGTCGTGCCTATTGTAACACTTGCCACGTCCTCGGGTTTAATATTGGCCGAGTTGAACATGGCAGTGATGGCATTGTCAATACCGATGCTAGGGTTTGTCGTGGTGGGTGTTTTGTGCCATGCTAGGATGCCTTTGTCTTTGGACGATACTCGCCGCGGATCAATGATGACACCATCTGTATTGGTTCCTCCAACGTCGACACCTATGCGGAGGTGTCGTGTTCTGGATGTAGCAGCCATATTTGAAGATGTACAGAATTGCTCACGAAGAGAGTATAATGTTGCGTTTGAGCTGGAAAAGACGAATGAATCAAGTGGGATAAACCACTATCCTCCAGCAGTGGATATGAGATGATACAAGTAAGATGTTCCCGATGCCGGCGTACGAGGCGGGGACATTGACGTAGGAGCCGTAAATGCGAACTTATCAACCAGCAACCCCGCTGTCAACCAATCCTGGCAAATTGCAATGCTAGTAATTACATATTTGGGTAATGATTTTTGCTCTATACAGAGCACGTTTATCAAAGGGCGAAACCTTATGAGATACAGGAATACGGAGCTACGGTGTAGTTGTAGCGATGGGCTTCTCATCAAGATGTTTGTTGCTTTAAGTCCTCATTGATTGATAAGAGCTAGGATCAAGACTGTGCTGTTCGGCCCCCCCACCCTGGTGCTCAGCACCTAAAATTAACATCCTAGACACTCTCAAGCCGCTAGTGGCTAAGGCCTTAATTCTTCGGCTTACCATGGGCTGCACCATTCAAAGTTGGAATTTTGCTGATTCTTGCACATGGGAAATTGACATTGAGAATAATTGCTCACCGCGGGGTGTTACTGATGAATATGGCTGGAGGAAGTTGAGACCGGGTAAAATCTTTCAAGGTATTTGGGCGCTGTCTCAAGTTTCAGATGCAGCAGTTTCCATCCAATAGTTAGGTAGTTATAACCAGGATTATGTGTAGGTAACCAAGCCTGGGCCAGAAGTCGTTGAATACTGCTGACTCAGCCGCTGCAAACAAGCGCCACCTTCTCGGCGACACACCATCACAGTCGACAGGGTAGATGCTAGGGCGATAGCTTGAGCTCCGTCACCACCAGACCAAAGGCTACGTCAGCCCGAATCGCCACAGACTTCCACGTTAACACCTTTTACCGGCTGCCTCGTGTATCGCCTATCACCGCACCCCGCGCGCTGGAACTATGACCCCATGAGTACTTGCTTGCGAAAGGCCCCCCCTCGATTCAACCATCGAGTGCCTTTGCCATTACGACTAATCACTCCGTCACATTCCACAACCGAACCACTTTCTCGACTGTATTGCTTTCTCCGCCGCCGCATTAATACCGCCGAGAGTCCCTTGCGAAACAAACAGGCAGATGCCCACCGCGACCGACACGTACCGATGCTGATCTGTTTGCCTTGAATATCCCGTCGCACAACGAAGCATTGCACACTCAGAATTTCTGCCACCTTTGGCCATCTTCAACCGTCATTTTGATTCCGAAAAACCCGGACTCACTACCTTTAGAGGAAAATCCATACAAGCGGGGTACTGATGGAAAGCCGATACGACCTCAGGTCCCAACAGGACCTGGACGGCGACGCCTATGCCGCTTTGCCAGGAACAACACCTGGGGAATTTGTTCCGCATAATGCAACGCCGATGAAATCAAACCTGACCCAAGGTAGAGAAATGCCAGGCACGTACTAATTTATTTCTACTTGGAAGTGCCTCTGCTAATGAAACCCCGGTTTTAGGATGTCACCCCTCTCGATGGATATACGAACTTATCAACAATGACTTCACAACCTGTGACCTCTTTGAGCGAGCACAGCGAGCGAAACTAGATATTCCGTACGCCTGGCAACATCCACACCGGCTGATCATCAACGGAAACCAAAGCTTCTCCACACCCTCGACTCGGGTCCTTTCCTCGGTGTGTTTGGACTGTCACCTTCACTTTGTCTTTAAAATGGTCTGGGACGAGTTGCATACTGGTGATCTATGCAACCCGAAACAATCCAAATGGCCTATGCGGGATGCTCAGTTTCCATGGCACCACCTTGTTTGGGCTGGATCGGATTCAGAACCAAATATTGGAAAAGACAACTCAAAGTACTACCCTCTATTGGCCCGGGAGAATTTCGTCTGTTCGGCACCACCGTGTACATTTCAAGTGGCGCTGGAAGTTTCAGAACCCCGCATCCCATCCTGGTGGATCAAGCTTCTCCAAGATCACGAGGCGATACTGAAAATTCTCCGTGATGCTAAAGAAAAGGATCCAATACGCTATGAAGCAGCAACAGAAGACTGGGCGTACCAGGCTCCCTTAAATTTGAATACTTACCTGAAGAACCTCCTCGAGGCGGACAATCCCGAAGACGTCAGAAGCATTTCAAAAAGAAACAAACGCTTCTCTGTTTTATTTGGCCCGCGTTGTTTTTCTATTTTCCGGGAATTAGAATTCCAGGAAAAAGTGGAGGATTATGAGGGCGTTGACGAAGGCAGTTTCACTCCATCCGCCCCATCTCCTCCAGGAGGCCCTTCGAATAGCACTGAGCTGGGAACTTATCGTGCTTATCTGGAAGATGTTAGATCTGAAGTCCAGTGCCTCATTCATAAGAAAGGCCCAGACGCCGAGCTTTGTACTCCGGCACTCCATGCTGACTTGCAGGCTCAGGAGGTGCCCAACCTGAATGATAATGCACTGGTAAACATTCAACGGTATAAACTTCTTGGAGTACTGCCGAACCAACAGAAGGAGATGGTTGTGAATGCGTACAAGCGTCAATGGGAGTTACTCCCAAACAAACGCAGAGAATTAATCGAGGCCCTTGTGGGAATTGCAAATGATCTGAATGACGAGCAGCTGTCCGACTATGCCATGACACAGTCATCTGTATTTGAAAGCCAACTACAGACGCAGAGTACGAGTGACGATGATGGTCTTGTATCTCAAGCTCTGAATTTTCTTGGTCTTCAACCCCCCAACAACTATAGCGCAGATGCCCTGGTCCAGGCCTTCCGACAAAAACTGGCTAAGAACCCTAGCGAAGCTGGTACGGCGAGATCTATGCTTCTGTTGATTGCTCAGGCATCAACAGATGATACCTACCAGGCCACACTGTTGTTGGAGGCTGAGGCAAAAATGTCGCTTGCAACCAGTAAGGTGATTCTCGGCATTGCTGGCTCAAGTGGATTTGGCCCAGAGGCTCTGGAAGCCGCGAAAGCAAAGGTAGTTGCGACAAATAGTTTCCTTTAGAAGTTTCGGAACACACTGCTAATTCTGCTTTTATTTAGGTCGAATCAAGCCCAAACAAGGAGGCAAAGGCCACATATCTCGACGCGATGGAAGCTATTGCAGACCATACCAATGCTACAGATCTAAAGTGGACAATAAATGAGATGCGCCAGCAGAACGGAATTCCCATTACTAACTCCAGTGGAACCTCACCTAACCAACCTGGACCCGTAAATTATGAACTTCCCGTTGGATTGGAGAATATCGGCAATACATGCTATTTAAACAGTCTTCTGCAATATCTATTCACGGTCAAGCCGGTTCGAGACATTGCCCTCAACTATGATTCATTCAGGCTTGACCTCGATGACGAAAGCATCAAGGCACGTCTGCTTGGTGGAAACAAGATGCAGATGGACCGTGGTGAGGCTGTTGTTGCGCAAGCCTGTATGCTATCTCATCTACTATCCCACCTTGATTGTTACTGACTATGTTTAGTTGCGCAGGAGCTCTCCGAGCTATTTGCTAACCTGGAAACATCCGACAAAGTTGCAACTCGACCCTCACAGCGCTTGGCGAATGCAGTTCTTCTATCTACCCACACGCTTCTGAACGATTCGAAGCAGGCAGGAGAGACCTCTGCGACGCCAAAACCTCCACCTCTACCTGCCCGTCCTTCCCCCGCCCCCCCTAGCAATGGTAATGAAGATATTGAGATGGTAAATGCTATTGAGACCCCGATTCCAGACTCCGTCGAGACTGCTAGCACTGGAAGTTCCCAGACTCTGGTTGATGATTCGGATCGATCGTTTGAAAGAGTCAAAAAGTCGACTCCAATAGATGCCCAAATGACCGACTCTGTAATTGAGATAGGAGATGACGACAAGCTGCCTGATGCAGCCCGTAATGATTCTCAGACTGACCAACCAACTACAACCATTGTGGCGGTCGATGGCATCCATGATACGGGGGATTTGAGTGCCGATGTGAAAATGGCCGATGCCGAGGAGCCTCAAACAGTCGACCAAAAGGTTCTCAACGCGCTTGAGCATCAGAAAAGATCATCTGGCACTGACCAACAGGATGTGGAGGAGGTTATGGGCAGTATTCTTAACCGCCTCCAAGCCGCGATTCGGCCAGATTCTGTTGATAATACGACTGGTATTCAGCTGGAAAAGATTATGGAGACATTCTTCGTCACAACCATCAACTATACCAAAAAGTTTGATGACAAGAATTACCAACAAGAAATTAGCTTTGATCGATCGATCACGGCATTCCCAGCCCCCGAAGGGCCTTGTTCCCTATATGATGCCCTGGGTCGCAACTTTGACCAGCAGATTATAGAGGAGAGCAAATTGTCGCGATACACTTCCATTAAGACACTCCCGCCTGTGCTGCACGTGCTCATCCAGCGCACACAGTCTACAGGCAGCAAGAATGGGAACCCGGTTGTCATTCCAGACACACTGTATCTAGACAGGTATATGGATGCCCCACATGACTCTCCTGAATTCCAGCAACGCGTGGAAAACTGGATGATCGCAAACCGGATATCAGATATCAAGTCGCAGAAGGCCAAGGTGGAATTGAACACCACTACCGGAGCATTTCTTGAAAATTACGACCCTGCACAACTGAGCCAAGCCAAAACTACAGAGCCAGCCGAGAATGAGCTCACGGAAGATCCCCTGCTGCTTGTGGAAGAAAACTGGGATTTTGATGGACCGGTTGAGGGTGATTTTCTTTTGGTTAATCCTCCAACGACGGAGGCAATCATTCCCGAACCGGTCACCAATCCAACAAACATCGAGATTACCGAGGCTGAGGTTCGAGACATGATGGCCGACGAGCTTTGCCAGAGGGAAGAGGCTTTGGAGAATCACTTTGCCGGACTGAAGAATATACCATACCGCCTCCATGCAGTTATTTGTCATCGCGGTCATTTGACATCTGGCCACTACTGGGTGTGGATTCACGACTTTGAACAAAATATCTGGCGCAAGTACAACGACTCCAATGTGGAGGCAAACCGGAGCACAGATGAGGTGTTAAAATCCCTCAGCACCAGCGGAGAACCGTACTTCCTCTGTTACGTTCGAGACACGGACAAGGATGAGTATGTAAATGTTCCAAAACGGCAGGTCCCTAGCCCTGCTGCCGAAGTCGAGCAACAGTCAGTCACATATGCAGATGGGGACGTATCCCTAGTGGGAAAAGAATCGGCACCAGATTTAAAGCCAGATGAAGACGAGCTGCCGCCACCGTATGTGGATCAGAAGATGGACTAGAGCTCAAGAATGGCACGTTTCACTGCGGCAAAGATCCCGATAACAGCAAAATCTGGTGCTGAGATGATTCTCAGTATTGCTCACAATTTTAACCGCAAACCCCCCGTGCTTGGACTTGGCCCCTCCCTGCTTGCCAAGCGAGAAGCTAGAAAAGGCCGGGTTGTTGAATATCGAGCACATGGTAGTATTGAGCAAGATGATTCCGACTCTCTTGTCGCATGCAAAATCGCCGCATCCCCTGACATATCACGAGCAAATCAACGCAATAAGCGATCCATTAGTGGAGTGGCCACGATTCCTGAGATCAACACAAGGGTGCGGAAGCGGAAGACTGCCAAGGACTCGCAAGAGCGAGCGTTCGAAGGCTCGGACCGGCGTTAGTGCAGCGGTATTTGGTCGAAAGTTTTGAATTGGTGTCGGCGGGCAAGGAAACGATTCCGCGTGTGAGGCGTTGGGTTGACAGCATTGGACGACGGTAGCATACCCATCTGATCAGAGAATAGAGCATCTGATACGAAAGATACCTTATGAAGCTCGGTTTAGGCCCTTTCACTCGATGTGATGCTAGTAGTAGTATTGTAATTGATTGGGTATTATTTTACGAGAAGAACAATGACGTTTTACATGGCCATAATACATTGCTTTATCGACCCTTGAAGACGGGTTTCCTCTTCTCTTGGAAAGCCTTTAGAGCCTCGTTGCGGTCCTCTGTGTTTACCACGCGCTCGTACATGTTATTTTCCACTTCCTCCCGGGCCCAGGCGACAGCCTGCAGCGCCGCCCTGACACCAATTGGGCCACCTTCACAGATTTCTTGGGCAAGTCTGACGGCCTCGCTTAGTGCTGCCTTTCTCGCTTGAGCTAGGAGATCGGAGCCGTCCCGCTCATCCTCGGGGATGACCTCTACGAGCCGATCGGCGATTCCCAGGAAGTAGGCCTCAGGTGCGCCCACTCGGCGGCCAGTAAGGATGAGGTCTCGCGCGCGGCCGAGGCCAATGAGGGCGGGGAGACGGTGGGTGCCGCCGGCGCCGGGGATGATGCCCAGGCGGGTCTCAGGAAGACCGACAGTAGCGTTGGATGAGAGGACGCGGAAGTGGGTGGAAAGGGCGAGCTCGAGACCGCCTCCAAGGGCTATGGAGGAGATGGCGGAAATGGTTGGGACGGGCAGATTGGCGAGAGACGAAAAAGTCGCGCGAAGGTTGGTCAGGAAGTCGGCAGTCCTAACGAAAGGCGGGTTAGTTAAATGGAGCTCAGGTGCGTGGAAAGGAGCGATTGCAGATGCAGTTGAAGGAGTACTAGACAAAGTGTGGGGGGAGGGGGAGAGGCGAGAGGAAAGCCTCTAACTCACTCTTCTTGGGAGAAGCCCCGTCGTTCCTTGAGGTCAGCGCCGGCGCAAAAGCACGAGTCGACGGCGCTGGCGAGGACAACGGCCCGCGTGGGGCCCTTCTCATCGACGCCGGCCGCGCCACCGAAGCGCTGGACGGGGGGCAGCTCCTCGCCATTGGGCCCGTACTGGGAATGGACGGCGTCGACCTCGGTGCGCAGGCTGGCGAGCAGGCCCTTGGAGATGGCATTGCGGGCGGCGGGGCGGTTGAGCTCGAGGATGCGAATGTGCCCGCTGTTCGGCGCGGGGAGGTTTGTGACGCGGATGAGAGGCTCGTTGGCGGTGGAATAGAGGCGGCGCGAGAGCGGGCGGACGGTCAGAGTAAGGGAGAGGGAGGAGGAGCAGACGGGGCGATAGAGGCGTGGGGGCATGGCGGGCGATTCTGGTTGATTATGGACGAATTGGTGTTGATATTGTGATGTGTGATAGGTTGTAGAGCTCAGCGATCAATTATCTGGGAATTGGGGAATGACGTCGTAGGCTGGCATCGGCTTTGATTCGGTCTAGTTCAAGCATTTTACCGAGCCGTGGTTCGCTGCTTTGGGCCGGTAGCGCTACATGGCGCAGTTTCTGATGCAAAGTTGTTTCCCAACAGAGGAGAGGACGCAACATTTAAATGTCCATCAAAGCTGTCGGAAGGGAAACAGTAGAATCTGGTGTGAGTGAAATCAGCTACTACAAAAACAAGTGCCAGTCCTTATCCAGATGGCTTGATATATCTTGTGGTAGATGTCGGAAAGTAATACGAGAATTAATAACGTGGGGCAATTTTTGTACCCGATTTCAAAGCCAATCAAGTTTAACGAAGCAAAGGCAACGAGGCTCAAGAGCGCAACAGACGACGTCCAGAGAAAAAAAGAAAATGGAAAATTAGAAAATGCCAAGATCACTACGTGTCCAAGTCTGGCCATGATTGCCCTCCTCTCCTCTCCTCTTTTTTTCTTCTTTTTTTCCCCCTCTTATTCCTCCTTGCAGAAGTTTGTGATGACTAGGCATTAGTGCCATTGGACAAATTCGCCTGGACGACACAAGCCGTCTTGACCGCCTCAATCCCATGTAGAGTGATTGAGCCGGATTCTGGGTAACCAGAGTTCACGAGTGAGACATCTAGGCCAAGATTGGAGACGGGCAATCGGGTTTGAAGCTAAAATATGCATCATGTTCATGCTCACCCACCAGACCATCGTGTGCTTTGACAGCCAACGCATCCCAAAGTGGTTCCCCACTGCGACAGTGCCGGCAGCCAAAGACGACAGGGAGACGAGATGCTAAGCTTTTCGGCCGCACACAGACACGCCGGCTCTTTTTTCTTCTTCTTTTCTCGGGCAAACCCCCTGTCGGTGCTAACTTCCTGGGGAATTACACCAAGGCTGTGGAGAGGGATCCGCTCATTCGTAGCCTGGCCGCAGCATGGGCCCGCATCCAGCTTTTCGGGATTGTCGGTCTCCCTTTGTGGTTTTCCTCCAGCGTCTATTGTGTTGATACAGCACCCATCCCCGTTGTTCAGCAGACCTGCGGTTATTAAACTAGAGCCCACCCTTCTCTCGCCGCACGCCCGCACGCCCTCACGCCCTGGGTGGAATGCTATGTCCAGCCCTGTGGTCCCAGCAAGGATTCAACTCGGGGAGGGAGCGAGGACTCTTGAGAATGGCACCCCGCCGTTAGCCTGCTGCTCTACCGCCCCTTTCTCACCATGACGCGCCTCTCCTCGATCGCGCTGTCAACACTGGCCCTGGTGGTGCTGGCTGCCGCTGCTCGCCCTGCCACAGCGTCCAATAACACGGCCATCAGAGTCCTGCTGCGAGACAGCATTGACGGCACCACCGGCTTTTTCCCCTTTGAAGACATTACCAAGCTCCAGTCGTCTGCGGCTGACTCGGGCCTTACATTCAAGGAGCTCTTTGCCACCAGCATCGAAGGCGGCCAGGAAGTCGTTCTATTCAACGACGGGTGCGAAGTCGACGATGTCAAGGACTGCACGCTGGCCTGCAACGTCTCGTCGTCCTTCTTCGACTCCCTCGAGACATTTTATAATTGCGCCGCCCTCGCGTCAATTTCGTACTGGACCCAGGATAAGAAGGCCTACTATATCAGTGGTGAGGCTGAGCGCAACGCCAGTTCCATCATGGGTTCCGGTACCCTTGCTAGCTTTGATTCGGCGCCGGTACTTGAGTCCCTCGTCACCTGTGCTCAGGATGCCTGTGATAATGATGGACTGGGCGAGGCTTGCGACCACTCCATTGGGCGCCTATCCACAAACTCAAGTGCCGTTGACATCTTTGACGCTCTGAGAGGCTTCTGCCCGGACTTGCAAGCCAAGATTGATCCCGACATTTTCGGGCCAGGTGTAAGAAGCAACCAATTCCGAAGAATAAAACAAGAAAAGAAGACGAAAACAAAACCAAAAAAAATGTACTGGGCTGGTTACTAACTCGCTTCCCGCAGGTACTAATCTCATACGTACTCCAAGTAGGTCTTATATACGGTTTTGTCTTTGGGGGCACAGAAAAACTAAACAATGTCCCGTAGGTTTGCTTTAGCGCATTATTGTATCTCCTGACCAAGGGTTTCACCCTCTGGGTCCGCATCACTCAGGGCACTGGTCGCAAGAACCAGCCGCGATCTCCAACTGGTATTAAGCGTGGTCTCACACGCATCGAGACAATGATCTGGCGTGACACAAGTGGCTTATCCCGAACCAGCATCGCAATTGCAACAACCTTGGTCGAGTTCCAGGAAGCACAATGCTGGTTCATCTTTGCCTTGCAGATCGCCTCCATTCTTGCCATTGTGGTCAATTCGTCTGAGGGGACGTTCTGGGGTGAAATTGTCCTCAACTCAGCCATTGCATACCACATCAGCCAGAATGGTGTGTTGCCCATGTTCCTTGTGCAGATTCTGCTCCACCACGAGGGAATCCGTAACTGGCATACCTTCCTGGGCTTCCTCGTCGAGTATTTTCTGGTAATTGGCGCTGCAAGCCAGCGTGTCTACTTCAAGGATGCATTTGCCATCTTCAAGAGTCAAAAGATGCTAAAAGGATGCGGCTACAACCCGTCCCCTCGGACGTACTGCGCTGCGACCAATGGGACGGATGGGGTCGCCTTCAGTTTTTTCCCACATCCGCTGCTCTACAAAATGACATTTCTAATCCTAGACACCCTCACAATCATCGTCCTATTTATTGATCAATTTGCATGGACTATTCGAAAACATAAATTTATGAAACATTGGCGTATCGGAACGTATCGCATTGGTCGTTTCCCATTGTGGGGAAAGAGAAAGCGTGGCCTTGTATTCAAGCGTTGGCTTTGGCGCTTCTTGGAGGTCGCATACCTCATCATCAATATCCTTTACATGATATCCCTAACCAAGGTCATCAATGAGGAGAGCTTTGCCGCGAAGCGGTGGTCTTATGGACAGATCATTGCAGTCACGGTTTGGGGACCTGTCATCGTCAAACTCTTTGACCTCTTACTTTGTGAGTGCATGTTGACTATACGCTTGTTTCCCCTTTGCTGACCGTTTGCTAGCCGGGCCGCCCAAGAATGGAATCACAATGAATTCGGGACCTCCACGATTACGCATTGACAATGTGATCAACCGCAGAGTGGGAACCTCCGCGGATGAGGTCTGTAAGGGTGAGGTCTGTAAGGGTGAGGTCTGTAAGGGTGACTGTGGTGACAAAAGCACACGAAATACCGATCCCATTCTCCGGCAAATCGGCCTCGGGTTGACTCGTCCACGCGCAGGACTAACCAATAATCGAAGTAAAGAGGTCAGCGGCGATGGCTAAATGGCAAAACTCAAGGACCAAAGTTTCGGTGGGAAACCCTTAATGAGTGAATGGCATTACGAATTATGAGTGGGCATATTGTCTTCGGGAAGGGGAGTTCCCATTGTTATGCAAAAGATGTTGGTTGCAGCGTCGCATTTTTCTTGATATTCTCTTTCAGCGGATGTTCTGTTAGCCGCACAATATTACACAATGACCTGTCTAAGACCGGAATATAAAAAGGCTGATTTTGTCGTTAATATCATTCCCTTTTTTCTTTCATTTACTTAATTTCTTGGCCCTAAACCTTCTGCCGTTCATGGCGGAAATTACTGACATGATGCCATCTCGTTAGCCTCTGACTTCACCGGTTCCGTCAAACAAGTTTGACCAGCCTCGCCCCAGGATGACAATGACAGCTCCAGGCATCATGGGCAGCAGCTAAGTCATGTCCATCAGTGCCCAAAACGCGCCTGGCCCCATCGAGATCAGCCTCTAGATTCCATAAGCGAAGCGAATTACAGCAATACTTGTTCGCTGCTGGAGTGCCCCGCGTCATCATTGCTACATGGCAAAATCCACGTGCAGGCGCCTCTGAGAATGGTGGAGTCCCGTGGTTGGCTGTCATGACATCATGGAGAAGTCACCACCACCAACTCCGTCATCTATCACTCTCACATGCCGAGCCGAGAAGGGACTTATAATTGCCCTCTTCAGATTCGAATCGGAAATTATCTCTTCCACATCTACACCTCATCGTGAAAGGCATTACACGAGATCGTCACTTCATCCAACCTCATAAGTCTTCAAACCACAATAACCACACTTTATAATGTCATTTCTCATCGAGTGCGTTGCTCGCCGAGCTACGGTGATGCCCCGAGCCGTCGCTGTACAGGTTCCTCGGGCATTCTCTACCTCCATCCCATACAGTCGAACCACCACACAAACCGTCAAAGATGGTCTTAAAGGCGTTGACCGAGCCGTGAGCGACAAGCTTGTCGACGGCATCAACGCGGGAGGTGAGACACACCCCCGCCCATTTCCATGAATGTGTCGCAGCACGTTGCTAACATGAATTGCAGCCGCCGTTGGCTCCAAGCTAAAGGAGGGTGTCGAAGATATCACGAGCGGCAAGACTGCCGGCAAGGCAGCCGAATTGCAAGGCGAGGCCAGAGCCAAAGCCAGCGAACTAGAAGGAAAGGCCAAGGGCGCTGCGGAGCAGGTTAAGGGCAAGGTAAAAGGTGCTGCCGAACAGGCCAAGAAAAAGTTGTAAGATTGAGCAAATCAAGGACGGTGTTGTCTGTATGATGTGGCATTTGCATGGTGGGGTTAGCTAAAGGAGTTGATTTCACAATTTTATCAATGTCGGATCGTCAACTGTGAAGGCTCTGCTTTTGCTGTCATCTCCAAAACCCCTCTCTCTCCAAAGTACTCCTTGGTAAAAGCGACGATTCATATGCTTGGAATTCATTAATTTATTTATTCTCAAACTCCCCTTTCAATCCACTCCACGTTTGCTGCTACTGTCGCTACCGCTGGGAACAGTGCCAGCACCCATGCTTCGTTGCCTACCCTACATCGTAAGGCATTATGGATGACAATATGCGCACTGATGGTACATGCGAGTCACCATTGGACTGGGATAAAATAGTTGTTCTCCATTGCTAAGATACATATATATATATTTAATTAAAGTTGATTGTTCTGTTGGTCAGGGCGAAAAGATACCAATACCATAGATGTTTAAAGACTAATTGTATCCGCTCCCGGAATTGCCTGGTCGAGCCCCCTGCTTGTATTTTAACCAAACATAAATCAGCCTGAAGTGCGCGCCATGCTATTCCCACCAAGCACCTTGGTCGCATATGCGCTGTCCGCGTTTGTTCCTCTTTCTGCGTATCCTGCCTCGGAAGCCCCGAAATCGGTCAATTGGCGCCGAATTATACATGAGGTTTGCAGTTTTTGCCTTGTCTGTGAATATAGGTATTTATTTTGGATTTAGGAGAGAGGCTCAGAAGAAGCAGAAGCACAAAACAAGAGACGAGATAAAGTTGATAATTCGTCTCACCGGCTAGAAATGTGGATTGGTCGTCACTACAGATAATTGAGAGATTGGATGCCATACGTAAATAGGATTTTGTAGCACATGGACAATGGGAAGGGTTGTGCTAGTATAAACGTGCAGATGAACAATAAATGATCCCAACAAACCATAGTGATTCAATTTGCCCATTTCCTCCTGTATAAAAAAACTTTCTGGGGGTTAAATGTTGGTTTAATAACTACAATTCACCCAATGGCAGCTGATCGGAAACCACCTTATGGACAGTCTCGTCCTCCTCAATGCCCTTGTGCGAAATGCTTGCAAAATCATTTGCAATGAGCTTCGCAACATTCTTACCCATGAGTGCACTAGTCTCCATAGTTGAGATGAAGCTTTCGATGCCAGAAGTATAGTAAATGCCATCACCGACAATGGGATCCTGGAAAGTGACTCGGGGAAGCTCTACAGGGTAAGAATAGAACCAGTGAGGATAATACCAAGAGATGGGCCCGGAATCAACTTCTGCACCCTTCTTCTTGTTCGATCCCACGAAATCTTCGGGAATATCTGCTCCAAAGAGCTTGGATAGGAACCCGGGTGTCACTGGCTCCGCAGAAAAGATCTTGTAAGCGTACTCGAGTTTTCCCGTGCTTGGGTTGACAACAGAACGTAGCTTGCTAACAGAATAAAAGCCGGGACTGCCGGCACCTTTGGTGTTTCCTTTGGTTTCATCATCCTCTGACAAAGTTGTGTAAACGCTGCTAGGCGCCTTCCTTCCAAGTCCGAGATTGAAGAACTTGGGGTCAAGTTTCAACGGCGATGTGAATAGTGTCACGTGGAGTTTGGTGTATGGAATCTCATCAATGGTGTGTTGGATGATTCCTTCTTCTGCCTCTATTTTACTGAACTGCCAAGGAGATGCGATGATGATATTGTCAAAGGCAATGGTATACTCTTCAGACGCTTTCGAGTTTGAGTCTGTTGTTGAAATGATGTATTGAGGTGTCTCGGTCCTCTTCTGAACTGCGGAGATTGAGGCGACGGACGTGTTACGGCATAGGGAGGCTCCGCTGGTGCGCACCATCTGTTCAAAGATCTTCCAGTTTCCTCCCCTGACGGCAACAGCACCGTCGGTAGCAAATGATACCTTGCATGGTTAGCAGTGCCACTGCATCGGATTATCAGGGTCATTACCATGGTTTCCAACCCATGAATGTAAGCCAAGTTAGAGGCATAGTTGACTCTTGTTGCTGCCTGTAGGATTTCCTTTCCGAACTTGGGATTGATCTGATAAGGCGTTAGCTAAGCGACCAGCATCATGATTTCTTGTGGTGACAAACATTCTTCTGAGCAAGAAATTGCTCTCCTGTCACCCCCGTAATATCCAAAAGACCCAGCTCGAAAGCCTTTTCGGTAAGGGAGCGGAATGGGAAGTGAGGCTCCTCGTAGATCTGCAGAAATTTTGAAACAACTTCTTTCACAAGCTGAACAGCCCGGTATGGCGCAAGGCCGTAATTCCACAACATCTTGCCGACATCCCACCACCAGGAGGCGCCCTCGACTGTCTCAAAGATGATCTTCTCGCCATTCCAAATAGCCGTGATGTCACCATCCTCAGAATCATAGGGCTCGCCGATGGGGATGTCAAACTCCTTTGTAGCATTGTACAAGATGTGGTTGACGGTGACAAAGATGGATGCTCCGAGCTCGATTGGCTGAGCAGGGTCACCAAAAGCATCAGTAGTGATGCTGCGGCCGCCAATGTGATTTGTCTTCTCAAAGATGGTGATATTGACAGTGAGGCCCTCTTGCTCCGCGTATTTAGCCAAGTGATGCGCAGCCGATGAACCCGCGGCTCCGGCACCTGTGATGACGTTAGCTCATTAATTGTCATGACCTGAGACGACCAGCTTCCGCCTAAAAACAAGAATAACACAGCAAATGTCGAAAACGCGGGGTATTTGACCAAGAAGCACAATTTTTTTGATGGCGAAAGCTGGGTTCGAATCACGAGAGTTGGTGATACGCACCTATGATGGCGACATTCTTGACCTCAGTAGCTGCGATGGCGGGATCTCCAGCTAGGGCGCCCAAGAGGGCTAGTCGGGAACTCCAGGACAATATCATTTTCTAACCCGCATACGACGCGTGCTTGTCCAATCGATTTGGAAATATGTATCAGCAAAGAGATGGATGAAGACACCGAGGTCGTCCGGATCTCATCTGGCGGAGGTAAGACATGGCCCGGCCCAGGTATTCCATGGTGACGCACCTATCACGTGATGCCGCAATATCCAAAAGCTAATCGATTGGGACGCCATTGTCCTTAGCCGCATTTAAGGTTGGTGTTTGATGCTACGGGATCTGCGAGGCGCATGTTGGATGAAGCAAAAACATTCCAAGCAAATTAGGAAGTAAGTGACCTCATGGCATAGAGACTGAGCTTACCTAATTAACCAATAGACGCCGAATTGCTGCCAGCAACAGGGCTAACTAGCCCTTTTATTTGGTTGAACGATATATTAATGATTAAGCCGCCATACAATACAAACTTTGCAACTTTGCAATTAAATTGTCAGCAAGACCAAGTCCGAAGCGTCGGACTAGTAGAGGAATTCGAGGACATCATCGCTGATATACCCATAGATAACATTCATGTGCATATTTTTCAATAACAGGCCGCGGGCGCTTCCATTCCACTGCTTCAGTATTGGCCCATTCGTCCGTGCCGAGCCCCGGAAATGATATATACGCATCATCAGTGTTGGCAAATGGGTCAGGATATTTGCAATGACGGAAAATGTGGGCGTGATCATGCCGGGGATCGTTCTTGACAGGCCGAGAAGGGGCCATGCGATTTTCGGCGGTTTCAACTGGGGCCGCGACGATGGATGGTTTGTCTAGGAAAAGACTGAAGCGATTGTTGAGGTGCCTTCGTGTCGAAATCGCGGACGTATTCGGGGCAAGTGGGTCAACTACTCTCGAAGGGTCATCTAGTATTGCTATGCGCGCGCCAGGCATGGCTTCAAGACGTGCCGCCTCTGTATCTTCCACAAAGGTCATCCGGCTCGATGCAGCTCGGTCTTTTCCTGATTTCATAACGTCTCTTATTACAATCTGTTCTATGCCTCGTTTGGCAGTTGTTATAATGGAGTTTTGGAAGGATAGAAAGTTTCTTGTTTTATGAGGGGCATGGTAGGTTCTCAATGTATGCGGAAATCGAGCCCATTTATAGAAGTTTTTCTTCTTGGGCCTCTCTACCTACCTGATGTTCTACTAACCAAGTGCATTAAAAGCCAAGACAAGGCTTTTGTGAACTAGGTTTGGGGTTAGTATGTTCAGATTCTTCTGATCTCAATTTACATTCTACAAAGTACAGCCCTGATTCTGCTCGTATCGGGACCATTTCAAAGCCTAATAGCTCGGAGTTTCGTAATTCATATCTCGTCATACTATCAAATGATCTAACACTCTTCCATCTGATTTGACAGCAACATTATTCCCATCGTAACAAAAATTACACCCATAGTTGAGAAACAGCAAAGGGGAATCGATGAAGACAAAGAAAAACAATCCCAGGGAATCACTAACAAACCTCCTCAGGATAAACGCCGAGCTAAATGTAAAAAGCTTTTCCAGTGCTTTCGCACGACAAAGACTCTAGACAAGCTAAAAGAAACAAGGGGCGTTGAACTAAATATGAATTGACCCCCAAAGAAAAAGATTACCCAATTCATTTTAATACAAGGAACTTTCACTTGAAAGTAAAAAAATAGACCTTGGTGGTTTTATCCACTTTCTTCCTCACTGCTGGTGTAGCCGCTTTCAACTCCACCTGCGGTGGCGACAGAACTTCCATCCGCCGGGGGCATCGCCTCAGAAGCAGTGCTTTTACTTTCACCTCCTGCTGTTCCAGCAGCCGCCGCAGCACTACTTGTTCGGCGTGGCGGGGGACTGGCTCGGCTTCGACTTGGTAAAGCTTGCGAGTTGCCATCCGCTTCGACATCATACATATTTTGATCCCCAGGGGAGTCGTCTGGTTCTTCGCCATCTTCATCACCGCTGCTTAAATCGACGCCATCGGGATAATCATCGGATTGATGTGGATTTGCACACCGACTCATCAGCTCTTCCGATGATTCCGTGTCAAGCATGTCTTCGGAGGCGAAAAGGTCGCCGGTGTTCGAATCATCAGTGCTGAAGGGTGGGAAGAAGATCACCGGTGGCGGCAGAGGAACAGGGTTGAGCCGTTTGATAGCACCAGAGATATATTCGATTTCAATGGAATGAGACTTTGTATGAGGCAAAGGCCTTGCAGCGCGGAGATCTGGTGAAGATGTCGACATGGTAGCCAATCGACTGATGATTGCGTCGGTCGCATCGTCTGGTTTAGATCGATGGAATGACTTGGATAAGGGAAAAATGTCATCTTTTGGTCTCTTTGTCGTGACGACTACCACGAAATGATCCTCTGGTAAAACACCACCAAGACCACACGGCTCCAGAGGATGGAGCTCCAAATATTGATCTTCATTCGACCAAGTCAGGTCTAGTTCAATATCACTCAAATTATCCAAGTCGTCGGCAGTTAAACTCGGGGCAAGATCATCATTATCAACATCCATTGCAGAAATGGGCTGTAGAATATGTCCATCGCCTAATGGCCGATGATCAAGCAATGTCCCAGAACTTGTCCGCTTCGGCGAAGAGCGAGGCAGCACCACCATTGGTTGAGAATCTCGTGGAGTTTGATTCTGAGCGAGCATATGCGATGGAGGGGAGACATCGCCTGGGTCGCCGGACAAATCCGTGCAGAACGGTGCACCGCTGTAGTAAATTATAGCACCGTCATGTCGTCGTTTCTTGCGGTTCGACGTACCCGAACCACTCATGTCCCAGCGTGAACCTCCCAGGTTGCTGTCCTCAGGAGGGCCAAATGACGAGAGGGTATCATCAACAGATGTCTGGCCACCCGAGGATTCTCGCTGTGCAAACATTGGCTTGTAATGGAAACTCTCAGAAGAAGCAGGAACTTGGCCGAATTTGGAGGCATTCTTACTCGAGCTTCCTGACTGAAAATCGTCACCAGTCGTGCGGCCAGTCTTTTGCCGTTTGTTGGATTTTATGTTTGGATTATCGCTGTCGTCGGTAGAAGGACTCTTCTGCGAATTGTATCCTGAACTGTCGCTGCTGAATTTGGTACCTTCTGTTCCACCTCGCCACCGAATCTTGCGGCCGTCTGGCGAAAGCTGAAACTTGGTGCTGATTCCCGAAACCGCCGATCGCACGAAATCAGGAGTAACATTGATCATATGAAGTTGAGCAAGGCTACACAAGAGATTCAGGTACACCCATCCCTCTGCGTCGGGATGAACATCTTCAACCGGACCGCCCCGCTGCCCCAATAGTTCCGGCGGTATGAGACCAAGATGCCGAATATAGTCCATATTTTCAGACGGAACTTGAACACGGTCAGGGTCCAAGTCTCGGGGTCGTGTGGGTCGTTGTTCTGGTGCCGACGGCATTGGTGGGGACGGGTTGGTCCCTCCAGAGCCACTGCTATTGCCATTGCCACCGGATTCCGTTCCATCGCCGTGAGAATTAGAAGCTGACCCGTTATCTCGGGATCGACTTTTCTTACCAGAAGCCCCGGATTGTTGCTCTGTAACAAGAATTTTAGCTTGCCGAGACGGTTCATGGGAATCGATCGAGGCTTGTTGTTGCATGGTCGGTGCTGAAGTTGGACGTGAATCCCCTATGGCTAGTGCCTGAGACATCTTGCCATCCCTTACAGCGGTGTTCTGTATTTGGCGACCGCCGATCTTGCCAGTAAATAGCTGCTCCAAGCGGCGGACCACGAGCTTCTTCCGCTCCTTGTCGGTCATGATCATATGCCGCGGATACAAACCTTCGGGAATATCCTTCAAGTAGTTTTCTACCTTTTTCTCATTGGAATCCTTAGAATTCATCATTGGGCGATTGAGGGATGTGCCAGAGGACTTTGCGCCGATCGACATTGAGGCATATGCAGAATCAGCGGGCCTGAAGTTAGAGCCAGATGAGGAAGAAGCGTGCTTGGATAAAGAGCCAGACCCGGAATAGGCGTGATCACGGGCTGTTTGCCGGGATGACTTTTTCTTTTTTTGCGAAGATGCATCCGGCGAGCCTCCAAGGCTGGCTGCGAAGTCACGCAGTGTCGCTTCAAGCTCTCTCTTCTTCTTCTTGGGCAACCCGTGTACTTTGATTTCGAATAACTTCTCTTTCTTGAGCATGTCTGGGCCTGGCTGTTTATATCGCTTTAATTCCTCCTTCAGACGCTGTATCTCGATTGTCAAGTCATCGATGACACTGCGGTAATCATCTGCGCTGCTACTCTGTGCTGTCATGCGTTGTGGAGGGCCCAGATGGCTGCCAAAGGCGAGCGGCCTGTCTTCATTGGAGGAATCCGATTCCTTTTGGAAAAATGGAGGATCGACTAAATCATGGTCAGTAAAAATAGATACGACATGATGAATAGATGTGTTTGCTTGCCTTCCATAACGCTGTTGTCAAAAGTGGCAGTGGGATTTTGATTTGACTGGTCAAACCACGTTTTGGGATCACTTTGACCCGTTTCGTGGCTATCACCTGAAGAATTTCGGCGAGGGGTAGATGTGACTGCTGTGTCCCTTGTGGGTGCAGAGCCTGGGCTAGCTTTGATGGAGGCATCGCGAGCTAATCGGTGATGTCGTAGTGTGACTGAGTTGGCTGGGGAAGATCGTCGGGGGAGAGGATGGCCGGTGGGACCAATCAGTTGTGTATGAGTCTCATTGGATTTCCCTTCTATCGAGGACATCGTTTCAACAGGAATCGTGAGTTTTTAGTCTTGAGTAGATGATATATTCTCAAGTCATGTTCATCGGTAATATACTAACATGGCCAAAAGAGGGCCAAGTCGCCCCCGTCGTAATTGATGTATGGTAGTGTGCAGGGGACAATTGAAAGATAAGGGGTAAGAGGATATTGTTAAGTCTGCGATGCCAGAATAAATTATTAGTTTGAAGGCGAGAATATTTGTTTGGACTTGAATGATACAAAGCGAGGGTTGATATGAGCTGGGATGCAAGGATGTGATTGGTCAAGAAGTGGACCTCGATCGATCGATCGAGGGCTCAAGCGTCATATGACGAAAATGCTGGTGGCAGCAGAGGGAACCTTGGAAATACTAACGCTTGGAAATTGCGTAATGATCGAGATTACAGCTCGCAGGGTCGGGTTTTAGATCTCCGGTACGCCTTTTCTTCGCCCGGTTGGTCCTTTGCGGTAATCGATCCGACCTAGGCTTTCCCGACTGTGTAGAATACGAAATTCGGGATGGCAAGCTCCACGTTTGAGTGAGAGATCAGGAGACGATGCTGTATCTGGGGGTCGGTGGATTTGCTCGCGGCGAGAGTATAAAAAAAAAGTGGCTATTTGGCTAAAATCTTGGAATCAGGCTGAACCGCGCTTTGTTTGACCAAAGTGACTGAGGAGCTGGCTAGATTAACAACGCAAGCAGGTACGCGCGAACTGATCGATCGGTTGTTGATTTTCGGGTAAGTAATGGTCGTATTGCTTTGCGGTCGAGTCCTTGTTTGGAAATGCAAAAACTGCACAGGTGGTGATATCCTCGCTAGGCAGTGTTCCGGACTGAGTGTATAATTCAGGTGAGCAGCGGATGCGGTGTGTTTTTAAATCGTCGAAAAATTGCTGTGCATCATCGGCGGGGAAGGTGTAGACAGACGGGGTCTGTATTGGTTTCGAGGAAGAGCGAGAGTGACGGCACGAGGATGGTGGACACAACGACCGGTATAAGAGACCGAGGGTGACAGGGGCCCAGAGGATTAATAGACGGGGGTAGGTGGTGGGTGGTGAGGGTGTACCGTTGGCACTCTGGTGTGGTGGCACTGAATGGAACTTGAGAGCGTGGGTTCGCGGATGAAGATGCGGCAGCTGGCTAGCTTGCCTGACCCAGTGTGATCAGGAATAGGAGTGGGGAGAGTCGGCAGTGAATCCCTTTGGGGGATACAAAGATGAGCAAGGCGATTGCCGACAGGCTGATTGGCAGGCAAGCTTAAAAAAAAAAGGAGCAGTTCAAAATCGAGATCGGGGCCTGAAAACGTGATGGTCCTGGAGTCAAGGTTGAGACATAGGAAGATGCGTCGAGAGGACGGGCGTAGCCAAAGTGCGCTGATCTGGTGAGGTCCGTGATAGTGTGAGGAGGTAAAATATTTCAACCATTGTCACGCGGAGGAAAGTTTTCAACAGTGACTGTCGCACGTCGCTAAAGGCCAGCAAGCGTCCGGGGCGGCGGGCAGCATTGCGACAACAATTGCATCGCGATGGCCGCGAGGGTTGAGGATGGAGCTGGGGATGGGACCGATTGGGAGGGAATTCAGATCGAACGCTCATTGCTCCGATTCCCATGGCTGGCGACAGTCAAGAGGATCAGAGAACATCGGGGCTAATGAGTGGGCCTGGGTGGCTCCAGGCCCAAAAAGAAAAGCAGGGACGACCTCCTAACGGGCTTTTTAGTGGCGTTCGACGGCACTGAGACCTGAGTATCTTTTTACGTTGACGTCTGGTGTGGGAGCGGTAGCAGCTTTTTTGGACAGCATCGCGATCATGGAAGCGGAAGTTCCGAGCAGCAGGCGACAGGGTGATCATCTGTCCTTTTAAAATCACTCCTAACCTCCTTAATTACACACCTTCGATGCTCAGTCCCTCCCCCGCCCGCTGTGGGGATGGCTGACCATCCACAAGCCAGGACACCATTCAGGTACGTGAGTTCCAAGGCGAAAACTCAACCCAGGCCTGGGCGGCGTGGTACCAGCTAGACCAGGTCTCTCACGGCAGGGGGCCATGTCGATCTTGTTTTTGGCAGCTCATCGATGCATCTCAAGACACCCAACGCGAGAGGCACGCACTGCGCTGACACCCACGACGCATGGATGGGTAGCTCGCCCCTCGGCGCCCGATGTCTTTGATACCACTGACCCGGTGCCGGAATGAGCCATCAAGAATCCAATTTGGGCTCTTCGATTCCCTGCGATGCCCTATCTTGCACTTTGGGCATGATGCTAGGGGAGCAATTACCGCTTGTCATTATCGGATTCGGCGGGACGGCGCCTTAGCCAGCGGGGTTCTCCGCCCGCTGCCTTGGATGTATCATCCCCATCCACACCCAGCTTCCCCCGTGTTCTGGATAAGGCCATGTACACTATTCCATCATCATCGCATACACATGTCTTTATCTTTGTGAAACGGTGATGGCGGTTCACCTGACCACGGCGAAAGCCTCATCCGTCATTATAGGCCCATTTCCACTGCCACTTCTGTTGCTCCAAAACATCGCAAAATGGTTGTGGGCAGGGGTGGGGTCGCTGCGAAAGAATCCGAACCGTGTGGAATCCTCTTCCAACCCCCAATGATACCATTCTTACGTCAAGAACCTCCAGTCCGGGGATACGTAAAAATCCCCTTTGACCAACCATCTCCTCACACTGGCTCCATCTATTTCGTGAACCTGGCCAATGCATCTGTTGTCAAGAAACACAATCGAGCGTCAGCCTATTGTCGTTGTAGTCTTCCCCTTGTACACCTCCCAAAAGCTTCAATGCTCGCACGGATCCCGATCATGCCGGCGGTGTACCCATTTTGTGAAAACAATGCCGGCATCATATCTTACTATCTTACCATTCTACTTGATGTGCTTCATCGTCATTTTCACACCCGCCATCGGCGTCTACTAGAGCTCTTGAGGCATGGCACACAATACAGGTGTCACCCAAAATTAGACCTGAGGGAAGGGTGTGCCATGGTTGTCCTTGGTGGGTACGGTAACGTTAGATTCCTCATGCTATGGTATAGTAGGTAGCTGGCATGCAGTCTGCTGATCGCTACCAAAATGACGCTTCAAATGACGTCGGTTGCGCGCGGGAATTTTCAGGGTCTGCGTACCTTCTTCTAGCATCTTCTCCCACGCAATCAGTCAAGCCGTCCAGGCACCTCAAGCCTTCGGGGGATCTGGAGACGTTATACGGTCAATCATTAACTGTTTGGACGACTGCACGATGCGAAAGCAAAATCTCATCAAGTTGAGCTTGCGCCGAGGAAGCTGACCCGAAGATTTGCCGTCCCACAAACCGTGATGCATCCTCTCTGCATCCTCCCTCATCCCATCGTTGTTGTGGTCAACGAAAGCGCCAGGAAGGCTCCACACACGAAGTTGAGCTCCCTCAGACCGTCCCACGAATAGCGCCATGACAAAAGCCAGTTGCTTAGAATCATAGAATCAAGCGGCGAGCTGCCGTAGTGAAATCTTGAGAGATCAACGATCATCCCAGAGGTTGTTGGTAGTCCTTAGACCTTGTTTCGGTGCTGTGATCCGGCGTCTCCCATTGGTCCACCCGCACGCCAGACCGATTAGACTACTCCCCGATCTTAAAGACTCGCACCGTTAGCCCGCATCGATCTCCCGAGCCGTGGGAAGACCCTTTGTGCATGGCGGGGCTGGGGTCTTGGGCCAACACAACGTTCCCGTCATGGTTCCATGTTATTTACCAAGCCATGTGGTTCAGCTACAGGACAAGCTTCTAAACATCCATCCCCCCAAGACGGGGAATTGTACATTCCCATGCTCGGGACTCGGCCTGTCCCTTGTCGATCAGTCAAAGGCCACCGCCTTCTAGAACATGTCTGCCCATCTAGTGATGTAACATCGAGAACATTCGGGCCACTTTGTCTGTACGACGAGGGTGGAGAGTTGAAGTTAACTCGGCAAATTCCGTCTCTTCGCCTGCACCTAGTTGCAGGCACGCACGGGACTGCCTGAGAGTGTTTCTGCGCACTCATAGGAGGGGCGTCTCCATGAGTTTCCGGTTTGGGCCCAGGGGAAGCTATCCTGTTGAGTGAGGTAAGTTCACCGCCGTGAGGCGTGAGCCCAACTCAACACCCCTATCCCACTCAGCTCGCGAGCCAAAAAAAAAAGTACTGTTTGTCACGGGATGTAAGCTCCAATGGTAATCTCCAAGACAAATCGTTAAAACCAATTGGATAATATTGGAGGCATAATCATATTGTACCGGTCAGTCAAATATTGTTTACCAATTCGATTAATTCCTTCTGTTTGTAGCTGTGCTTCTTCATTTCATGCCCCCCCCCCCCTCCCCACTTGCCCAGCCACGCCAATGATGCCACTATTCTAGCTTCCGACAGCACTCTGAGTACACACTCTGGTTCAGGACAGTACCGGTGCCGTTTCATGGTAGCCCTGCTTCTCAAAAGTTTTCTCCCGCCCATGAATAGAGGTAACCCCCCCCCCATCGCCACAATGGTACTTGCAACGTAAGCTCTTTCCGCAGAAACCTCTTCATCTAGTACGTTCACTAACAACCCGCCGCTGACTGCCACAGTCCCACAGCTCGCCTGGTTGAACCCACTGACCCAGGCTATCTGGACCATCTAGCCCCTGTGCACTCAGGCCCCCCTCCTCCCCGTGACCGGAGGTCCCGCTCTGGCAGGCCAGGGATGCGAGCTGTTTCCGGTGGCGAGTAGGGGAGCGAATAGAGGAGCGAGTAGACCCTGTCAAGCGGGGGACAGAAAACATAATACCTAAAAAACCGGAATAAGTTTTGGCGTCTCAAGTCCTAAAAAAAATAAATCTAAATAATTTTCTAAAAGAATATTCTTAGCCCTAAGATCCTCATATATTCCTCGGAGCCTTATCTTTCAAGTGTGGTGTTGTATACTGATTATTTTAGATGGCTGTATTCGGAGGAAATTGTACGTGAAGTCGGTTTTGGTGTCTCATGTTTTCTGTCCCCCGCTGGGCCTGTCAGCCACATTTGGGCTGTCGTGAAGCGAACCCAAGGTCTTGGGAAAGGATTGCTCTGCAGGTTGTTTTAGCCACGATTGTCAAAAGAAGCGGAACGTTTTTTTATATCTGGATTATATCATGCTAACCATATGTATACTAGCGACAGGGTGCAGCCGCGTCGTCCTCTATCTATACTGGACAGTGAATTAGTTTCGGTAACGTGTTGGTTGAGTTACATCGTAGAAGTATACCTATTATATCAATGAAGGACACGCAGTGGTCCTAAGGAGATTATTCGTATGAAGATGGAGTCAACAGTACAAAGGTTGGGGTAAACATGAAGTTAACACTCGTTTTCGACAAAACTAGGCATTGGACAGTGGTGGTGGGGAGGGGGATTGTGCGAGGAGGCATTTGCGTCATCTCAATTTAACGAGTCTTTTACCCTTTTGTGTATCGTCTCTAGGTCTATCCATACCTATCATTCGAGAATTTCTCGTCTATCCCTTACCACCACAACTCCAAAGCCGCCTGCTAGCTTGCAACAACAACCCAACACTATCCTGCACAGCAACACGACATCACAACGCTCAACCGCTCTCAAAGCCAACAAGCGACCCAAGCCCAGAACACGACGACAAAAATCACTTAAAATTTAAATGGTCGAGTATTGCTCTTACTCGGCGCCACGCTTGAGGTCCTTCTCGAGGAGGGACTTGCCAGTCATCTCCTCAGGCTGGGGCAGACCCATTGCAGCCAGAATCGTGGGGGCGACATCTCCAAGAACACCGTCAGCGTTCTTAAGGCTCCAGCCCTCGGGAGCATTGGCCATGATGAAGGGGACCTTGTTGGTGGTGTGACTGGTCTTGGGCTTGCCATCGGCGAATTTCATCTCTTCAGCGTTGCCGTGGTCGGAGGTGATGAAGAGGATGTAGCCCTCCTTCTTGCAGCCCTCAAGAATTTTGCCGATGGCCTTGTCAGTGGTCTCAACACCAATAATGGCAGCGTCATAAACACCAGTGTGGCCAACCATGTCAGGAGGGGCAAAGTTGTTCATGACAAAGGGGAATTGCTGCTCAGCAAGACGCTTGACGACCTGGTCGGCAACGCCATCGGCAGACATTTCAGGGGCCAGATCATAGGTGGCAACGGACTTGTTGGAGGGAACAAGATCCTGGTTCTGGTCTCGAGTCTCCAGAGGGAAGACCTTCTCCACACCGCCGTTGAAGAAGAAAGTAACATGGGCATACTTCTCGGTCTCGGCAATGTGCACCTGCTCGACATCCTGCTTTCCAAGCCACTCAGCAAGGACATTTCCCATGCGCTGGGGCTCAAAGGCGACATCGAAGGGGTAGTCACCCTTGTACTGGGTCATGCTGACTAGCTTGTTAATCTTGGGGTAGGCAAAGTCGGGCAGGACAGATCGGTCGACATCACCAAGAACCTGGGTGATTTGGCGGACACGGTCCGACCGATAGTTGAAGAAGAAAACGGTGTCGTCGTCTATAGATTTAGTTCAGCACAGTCCTTGCCAAATATACCCGTATGCAAGTTTCTTACCCTTAATGCGGCTCTCCTGGCCACCAACAATAATGGGTGTCAAGAATTCATCCTTGTCTTTGGGACCGCCGAGTTCATATCGAGCCTTCACGGCAGCAACAGGGTCCTCAGTAGCCTCACCCTCGCCAAGGACCATGCCCTTGAGGGCGACTTCAACTCGTTCCCAGCGCTTATCACGGTCCATGGCGTAGTATCGTCCAACAACGGTAGCGATCTGGCCAACACCATTCTCCTTGAGGAAATTGACGAGCTCCTGCATGTAACCAGCGCCAGACTTAGGGTCGGTGTCACGGCCATCGCCGAAGAAGTGGATGTAGACATTGGAAACGCCATACTGCTTGGCAGTCTGGAGGAGGGAGTAGAGGTGGGTTTGCTTGGAGTGCTGTCGTGAAAGTGACATTAGTATTTGATGTAGCCAGAGCTCCAAGACGCGAAGTGTGTACTTACGACACCGCCGTGAGAGACAAGACCGCACAGGTGCAATCGGCCGTTGCCGCTGGCAGCAGACTGGAAGGTCTTCTTGATGACCTCATTGTCTGCCAGCTCACCATTCTTGATGGTCTGGTCAATGCGGACGACGTCCTGCCAGACAACACGGCCAGCACCAATGTTCAAGTGGCCAACCTCAGAGTTGCCCATGAGACCCTCGGGGAGTCCAACGGCCAGCGATGAGGCCTCGAGCTCGGTGAAGCCGTTCACATCCTTGGACAGGGTGTCCATAACGGGGGTTTTGGCGTTAGTGATGGCATCGCCATCCTTGGGGCTGTTGGCGGAGGGAATGCCCCAGCCATCAATGACGACTGTAGGGGTGCAAAATGATCATGATTAGCCACGCTAGTTCAAGATTTACAAGCATAAAGCAAAAGACGAAAACATAATCAGGCCTTGAGGAGCTCGGCACCTGAGGAACAGGTGTCGCCGCGCGAGGCTTTGGCGGGGGTGGAGGACGCGGCAATTCGTGAGCTTCGCGAGACGAAGTCATGATCCCGAGTACAAGTGGGAGCAACGGCAGGGGTGGAGTTGATGCTGGTGCTTGTGATGGTGGAGATGGGAGATGGAGGGGGCGGGGCAGACGAGGGGCGACGTACTGAGGCAGGCTTTCTGCTCGGTTTTGGACATGGTGAAGCAGGTGTTTTCTCGATTCAGTGAACAATGTTGGGGAGAAAATAAAAAAGGGGGAGAAAAAAATTTCCAAAATGTAAAAAAGGGCCAACTCTAGGTGTTACTGATGGGAAATATGCGTTATTTGATGGGGTGCACGACGAACGATTTCACATAGAAACACGTTAGAATACGGTGGGGGGTTATGTCATCGGGCGATAGGCGACTTATCAGGAGCTTTGCTCGGCGAGAATTGACACTGTGAGAGCTGTTCTCCGCTATTGCACACCGCACCCCCGCTACAGTGCATCCACAGTGCTGCGACAATGGGTGGTGTGCTCACCGAGTTCGTTCCCCATGCTCTCAACAACGGCCCATCAGTCCAATCGATCTCGCCCAATTTTTTTTAACCCTTTTCCGCCTGCGCGAGCTTGTCGATAGCATTACGGCGAGGAAACACATACGGGCAGCTGAATACAAGGCTGACGACCTCTCCACCCGGCCACTTTCCCCGGGCCGCCCTTCCCTTTGAGCCTGGCCTAACGATACCAACACGTGCTGTGCCTCTGCATGCGAGCGCGCCAAACCCGCTTGCGATTTCGCCGAAGCTATCTATCAGAACATCGCATCGAAGACGGACTCTCGTCCCACACACCCTTGTCTCGGAGACTCGGATTCGATTTGCCCACCTCAACATAAACTCTTAAAACTACGTCATAAACGACCGAATATATATATATTTTGCAGAAATGGCTTCATCTACCACCGCGTCGGCAACGCCTCACCCGTTGGCCCTCCCCCTAAACTTCTCCCCCGACACGCTCGACGCTCTCTCGGAGCTCTCCCTGGTGCTGGCCAAGGTCCGCGCCGGCATTCAGGCCTCGTCAGGCATCACCACAGAGCCCGCACCCGGTGGCAACGCGGGCACCACAGGCGGGCCGACTCTCTCGTTCAAGGAGGTGCCCGGCGCCACCGATGGCCTCAAGCACAAGCTGCAGCGCGCCCGGGCGCATGTGCGCGCGCTGCCTGACATGGATCGCACCATTGCCGAACAGAACGAGGAGATCAATGATCTTGAAACAAGGATTCAGATGCAGAGGGCTCTGTTGCAGAGGCTGAGAGACGAGGCTGCTGGCAGGGAGGGTAAGGAGGAGGCCACTGGAGGCGACAAGATGGAATCGTAAGAGGCTGGACCAGCATGGGTTCCTTTTTTCAGGGGGAAATGGCGTCGGCGTCTGCGTGGGCATTGAAAAGGCATGGGTATTCCCAGTAACAAAGAAAAGCGATTGCAGCATCATCCAACGGCGTTCTGGGCTGATCTTTCGAAGGGCAGGTAAAGGGGGGCTCGTCATTCTATTTCGCTTGGCTATTTATTAACTGACATCCCAAACACCACATCCCCTGCGCCAAATAGAAGTACATGTAGTGCATGATACTAATTTGGCTTGCCCTCATTGACGTGGAACGCCAAGTTTCTTGAGCGACTCTTCCACGCTGGCACCTGGCTGCCCTGGTACCACCTTTGTCCACAATTCATTGTCGAGCCTCTCATCCTCAGGCAGCACGCTCCAGTTGGGGCTGTGATCAGCCTTCAGCCACTTGAAGTCATCCACCTTGTCCCACTGGTTCTCGGTCGATTCGTCCGCCTCCGTCGTCTGTCTCTCGGGTCAGCAAGTGCATGGCAGAATTGGGATCAGAAGCAAAACATACATATGCAGCGGGCAATGGTGCAAATCGCATGCCAGTGCAGTCTTCGATGATGGGGTGGCTACCGCAGTGGAGGTAGATATCAACATTGCTGCATTCATGAATACGAACCTGCCTTGACACGATGACAAGAACGCTGTCTGACACTCCTGTGATATGCACAGGGCCGTTGACACGGCCAGCAACAATCAAACTCTTGGAAATATTCTTCATGGCCAAGCCCGGGAAAGGCGCACCGCCGGTCACGGTCGGGATAGACATGTCCACAATGCACCTATTCAGGTCGGTTAAGCTCCCCGCCGCGGTGGCGCGGGCTGCGGATGAAGGAAGGATAATGTGAAGACCTGACTGGTTCGAGATGCCAATGTTCCTTGCAGCTGAGAAGCTCGGCTTGCGGAGGGGCGAGTTGCTTGGACGAGCCATCTCTTCGTTATAATTTTTGGTCTTGAAAGGCAGCTCGCTAAGCGTGTCCTCCTTCTGCTCCTGGGGAAGGGTATCGGCAGGTATGGTATTCTTACGAGACAAGCTACCTGGGTTCAGACGAGGGTCATTTTCTGGGGCGCCCATGTCCACATGGGGAGTATTATTCCGGCGAAACTGAAATCGCGACTTGGGTGTGATTTTGGCAATTGTCTCGTTCAGCTTTTCTTGCAGGGACTTGATGGACTGGACAGTAGGTGTCAACATCTGATAACATCGCAAAGGGGAAAGGGGAAGGCAATAGAAGCAAACCTCGGAGTATTGTTTCCGGTCGTAGGATGGAGTGAAGTCAGCGGCATCGGAGACTTCATTTTGAAGCTTTGCGATTGCAGCAAGTATGTGGTCAATGGCTTCTTGTCGTTCTCCTCCCACGTTCGCGACGGAGGGCAGTTCGTCGATGAGATCCTGGAGGCCTAAATAGTGACAGTAAATATATATGCATATATATATTATTGTATACACGGGAATGACGTGCGATCTGCCAAATTGAGGGTTCCTTAGTAGGCGGGATGAGCCTTGCTCACTAACCTGTCACACTCTCAATAAAGTGGTTATAAAAGCGTTGCTTGGGATCCATGGTGCTCTTCTGACGAAAGAGAAATGGATGCGCAGCTGACCACTGAGCGTGGGATTGTGTCTGGGCTTCGACAGTGGTCATGGTCAACGACTAGCTTGCGAAGGGGGGTTTCGACTCTTGTGGTTCAATTTGGCTGGGTTGTTGGTAGGTGGATTGGTAGGTAGGTGGGTAGATTTGGGGGCAAGAGGGTAGGCGGGCAGTTGGGAATAACTCAGACAACTTATAGCGACTGCACACGATGATAATGAAGAGCAACAATGCAATGCGGATTGTGTCACACAAGACTGGAGAAACTTGATTGACTGGGTATATAAGAGAGAAAGGCGAAGATGAAGGAGGCAGAGTGAGGAACAAAAGGGGAGGAGGAAGTGCGGTTTTACAAGTGGAGGAAGACATGCACGCCTCACTCACAATAACGAAGAGACAGAACCAAATTCCGGGATCGACGGGCGGTGACGGCAGTAGACGCTGTTAAAAGCGTTCTCGTTTACTCTTCTCTGGAGCGTGACCAGTAGCTATTCGCCGCCTTTTCCTCAGCTCAGCGGGCAACAAGGGAACGCGAAAGTAGTCGAAATGCGCGCAGGCAGGGGTGGCGCGAGAGAAAGCTGTGACGTCAATGCCACCTGATTGGGTTGCTGCAGCAGACCGGTGGACGCGGGAGAAGAGGGCGTGACGAGGAACGGCTTGGGAGTGGCGAGGGGAACCGAAATGGTAGGCGTGGCAGAGCAGGGATGGCTGGGTCTGATTCGCTGCTTGGAGAAGCGGTTGCAGTAACAGTTGCAGTTTTGGTGCAAAATGATGGATGGTTGTAATATTTGTCGACGGCGGGGAACAGCTAGTTAGTTTGGTGTGTGTGTGCGTGAGGGTGCCAGCGGTGTCGTGTGTGGGTGGGAACAAGAAAGAGGTAAGACGGCGTGGGCCCGGGGACTGAGACCATGTGGGACGAAACGTGGAGAGGGACAATGTGGGCTCACGGTGCCGGGGAAAGAGGATACTATCGAGTGCCGGCGTGGTGTTGTTGCTGAGACGGCATGAGACGGAATGGCACCATTGTCGCTTTGCAAGTAGGCCTGCCTCTAGTGCGTGTCGTGCGTGTCTATATAATCACCAGGCGACCCCGGGGGGCATAGTGTTCTGGGCCCTTCTTTTACGTGGTCTGGTGGACGATGCCCTGCCATGTCATGTCATGATTGAACACGGCTTTCCCACATGCCGCTCGGTTCCACGACCTGCTTCCACGACCTGCCTTGTCGAGAATCAGACCAGGGAGGACATAGGCCGACGAAGGTTCCATCCCCTGCCTCAATACCTGCTCAAGGCAATGCACCCGTGTCATTTCCTATGGGCTGATTGTTACTACTATCAGCGCGTGCATATGCGATGCCGCTAAGTTGTGACCGATCAAGGGCTGATGGTGGGAGCAGCCATCCGAATTGGCAATCGATGTCTCGGCCAAGGTCAGCAGCACCGTAGTGCCCAGCGTTGGTCTGCGCGCGGCGACTAACAGATCGACGCCATCCGGGCGGTGGTGGGTAGCGCTGGTGGGATGCAGGCTGCGGGGTTGGACATGGACGCTGGTAATCTGGGAATCTGGGGTAGGTGAATTGTGGGCGTCGTTTTGGTCGCCAGAATTTAGGTGTCTCCGGCCTTTTTTTCGGCTTATTTTTCTCTTGGTCTTTCTTTATTTACACCGTTGGACCAGGTAAATCAATGATGTTGACATGAGTCGAGATTAAGCCTGGACAACGTTTGGTTTCAAAGTCTATGTCTAGTCATGGTGCACCCCAGCGATGTCACAAATCACAGGGGCTTCTTCACAATTCAGTATCAGCTAGGCGAGTAGAATAAATACAAATAAACCCAGTCCTGAAAACAACACAGTTCACTATTATTCTCTTGCAATGCTATCTACTATTCCATGATCACCCATAAGGGAACCAGACGGGGCTCAGCCAGCACAATACAAGCTTCACACAGCAAACCTAGCAGCTAAGCCCCAATACTATCTATAACACGAAAGCTTCTGGTGGCAGAAAATGCACGTGTCACTACGTCAATTTTCCAATTGCCGACGGGGAATTTATTGGGCTCAAACTCAAATTTTGGTTGACCATCTAGCCAGTCACCTAATGCCAAATACAAGAGTTAGCCACTGCTCATCCTGAACATTGCCTGCTTGAAACATTGCTCCCTCAGCTCCATCACTGCTGACAATGTTTATATGTCGACACAGAATCTCAAGCCTCCCATTTGGGTGAATTTTACAAGCCCCTCTTTCGAAGCACTCCTCTAACAATTCGTTTCTGGTCCTCGCGATACTTCTTGCACTGCTTCTTGCGTTTCGCTCGCTTCTCTCCCGTTATTTTAGTCTCCAAATTGTGTTGACGCTCGGCCTTTTTCGCCTTTTTCCATTCCCTGACTGCATTGACGGGATAAATGGGGCTGAGGAATTCTCCTGCGTTCCATTTTTGGTATTTGGTTCTAACCTCCCCCGCTACCTCTGTTTTCTTCCATGGCGGAACATCTTCGCACTTTGTTTCGTTGCCATTGGGAGAGGTGACAATGATGCGCGGAATGGCAGGAGGAGGAGGGAGGGAAGGGGTAGAAACAGGCGAAGGTAACTTTTTAAAGCGAAATCCCCCGAGTGTTAGAGGCTGAAGAACAGAAGGAGGGAAGCTTAAATTTGATATTGGAACGTTGACGATGACTCTTGATTTGAGTTGAGAAAGCGAGCTAAAGTGCTGAGGGAGGCGGGCCATCTTGGCCACAACGCTGACTGCGCGCCGAGCGAATCGATATGCCTTCACAACCCGGGATTGATTGGTGGAAAGTGCACTGTCGTGTTGTTTCTTGGCTGCAGTCCATCTATTTTTGACTCGAGACCGGAAGGACCCCATTTGAAGAAGCAGTCAACTAGAAAATGTTGATGGGATATTCTCGTAGCGCGTTGTGGGTTGTGGAAGGAAGAAAGAACCAGAGAGCGCGGGTTCGGGAGGTATCGGTGTTGATTGCCTTTTCAAATTCCCGTCTTGGGCTTGTTCCTCTCAATGCTCAGTTTTCTCTCACTTTGCGTTCATTGTTTGTGGTCAAGCCACGTTTTTCAACCACGCTAGTACAGGAAGAAGGAGTTCAGGCCAACGAGAAACTGTACTCAACACCGCCATTGCATTCGCACTGAATCACTTATGGAGATACTGAGATGACGTAAGAGCCAGGTCTGACTCTGAGAGAGAAACGTAACAGATGGCCCTCGGGGTCAAGTGAAACTGGGGGATGTGATATGGCGGCCACATATTTATGGATTATGGATTATATTCATGACCTAAATCTATCCATCTCATCTCGATCTCCCCATACCCGATGTGCCACGCCTGCCTCCGTTTGGTAAGGGCGGGATATACGGCATCGGGAACCGTTTTGTTAGTCTTGGCTCATTGTTCAGCGCCCTCCACATTTCCCATATCCTCGCTCGCCTCGCTGGCAGCATGCTATATTGTAGGCTGTACAAGTTTTTCCGATTAATTGGTGGCACAAACATGCCGGTCAGTAGACAGAACAATACACGCGGCGACAAGTAATGCTTATTGATGCGATTTGCCATCTGAAAGTATTGATGGAACATGGCTCGAAACGTCAACGGGATTGACTGGAAGGCCTGATGTCAGAACAAGTTTTGATTGTGCCCAAAAAACAACCCACCTTGAGATAAATTACAGAAGTCGGAGGCTCATTATAAATATTAGGGTTACTTTGTCTATGAATGTGGGTATCTCGAAGCTCAAATCGAATGCCACCTATTCCAGTCAGCCTGCGTGTTCGCTTCAGCGTATTAACCATCTTACCTGGCAATCTCTGGGGATCTTTTATTCGTAGCATGAGCGCAAACAACGGGAAGTGGTTCAGGCAAGAGAGAAGTGTATCAAACCCAGCTTTTAAGGATATGATGACCATTCTTGCAATCGCGAAATTGAGGTAGAAGACAGCCACTGTTGGGAGGAGAAAGAAGAGGAGCGTGAAGAGAATTGTGCCAACAAGGAGCTGATCAAGGTCATAGTCGCATGAATCAATACGGTTACGGAGAACATTATGTTTCTTTCCGCGGAAGAGATGGAAGAGGGATTGGAGGATTGTGAGTTGCCAGTGGTAGATGCGACCTGAGGCCAAGTAGAAAGAGTAGATATGGATTGTCAATGCCGACAACATGTCAGAGAACATAGCAATGGGCATGCTCGCTCCTGCAAAGGATGAGAAACCGATGAACCAAACGACCTGGGGCAGTGCCGGAGTTAATGTCTCGATACAACCTAGTATATTCTTAGCCAGCACTCCACTCGATTGATGTTTCATTACTTACTTGACCAATAGTCAATGACCCACAAGAACAAGTCGCCAAGAAAAGCTGCCAATTCCGTGTTGAGTTTAAGACCAGCCGGCCAACCCATCAACCATGAAATGCTGCTCTGCAGTGCCTCGACTGTATAAGTCCGGAGCAGATCGCAGATCTTGTCGGCTACCCAATCTGCATTTTCAATGATGTAAGAGCCTAGAGCAATGCCAATGATGACGTCGTTTGCAACAAGCCACAGACTGTTGTAGAACCTGATGTAGTCAGGATGGCTATTAGTAACGCTCGCCCAGTTGCTCTTGCGCTGCCGCAGCGTTAGATATTGCATCGGCCAGTAGCAAAATTGTTGCAAGCGTATTTCAATTTGTTGCGCCGTGGCGGATATGTCCTTGAGTGCAGCGTAGCCAGGCTTGGCTCTAAACTCGAGGAAGAGCAGAAGCACCTCTGCAATCATGCGATGGCCCATGAGCAAAAATATGAAGGCTTTTCGTAATACTGGGAAGATGTACAAGGTGAACCCAGTCCACAGCTGCATGATGACATAATTCCTCATTGTTGTGGCAGACTCGACAACCCTTTCAGAGACGCTCATACTTCTCCGAGGCCTTGTGCTAATCCTTCCCACGTTTTTTTGCAGTGTTTGCTCTAGTTCCCAGGACCAATTGACTTGGCTAACGATTTTAGGAAGAGCTCTGTCACGAGCAGACGGCACTCGCTTGAAGATTGTGTGCTGCTTCAACTTCTCGACAAGTTTGCGACGCTCTTGCTTCACCTGCCTTTCATTCTGCTCTTCCTCTTGTTCTGGGGCTCTGGCATCTCCCAGGGGAGACACGCTATGCCCTAAGGCGAGCGCGATAGGGTCGAGGGAAATGTACTGCATGCCCTGTGGTCGTGGTCGATCGTAGAGGATAAGCTGCACGCTAACTGCCTTGGCGCAAGTTATTCTCGGCGCTCTCAGATTAGGGCCAGTTGTTGCACAGAACCAGGAAGGGTCTACGGCGCTCGGGTCTGCGACGTTGGAGAGGCCAAGAACATGCATCGAGGAGTGGCCGCACATCTCGTAGATTCGATTGGCTGGATGAGGTTCGTTGCGAAAGAAGGTACCGGACTTGAGATGGAATTCGGCATTGCGGGCCTAGCAATGGTCAGCGAAGGCTTGCGATTTCGAGTATTCGCGACTGACGTCGACGTCTTCCAATATAGCCACGACAAGAACATCGAGGGTCGAGTTCCGCCACCCCACCACAACTCCAGGGCGGTCAGACCTTCGAATGTCCGTCGGCCAGAACACTCTCATTAACCCATCATGCTCTACCATAGTATCGTATCAAGGACTCGGTCTCAGAATGAACCCCGCCGTCGCAACTGCTCTCGAGCAGAGACACTTATGCCAGGTGTTCGTGGGTGCTATGCGGGTTAGCCTTGACTGCTGTAAGCTCGTCAAAGACGGATTGCGTACCAAGTGCGTCTCTTTGAGTGTAAACAGGACTGTCGGGGTAAAAATAGCAAGAAATAAAAGGGTTAAACCAGCAAAAGCCTTTGCTGCGCGCGCCTGGATGAGCTAGGTGTCAGCTCGAGGGTCGAGCAAATGCTACAATGCGACCACTCACAACAACTCCGTTTTCCCATGCAAATATGGCAAGCTCATAGAGGCGAGTTACGAGATCCCAGCGTGCAGTGATGTAGCCAGCTACAAAGATAGCGAGCGTGAGGACGGAGAAAGGGTGCATAGAGCGCTATTCCTTGTAGCAGGACATGGACATTGACATGCCAAGAGGGAGGGAGGGAAGTCGGCTGCTGGTGGGACACGATGCGGGATGTGGCCTTGGTGTCGATCGGGAGTCGACTGGGCTGAGGGGATGAGCAAAGTAGCTTGAGGGTTTCGCAACAGGAGGAGACGTGGGCGGAGAGGCTATAGTATGTTGTCACAAAGGTCGAGGTCGGGACAAGTGTGATAGCTAGAGCAATAGCAATTCAAAGAAACGTAGAACCATTTACCCCTGCATCAGAGCTGCTTGAGTGGAGGGACCATCCACCTTGATCCAATCACAAATCCTGAGAGTCAAGCTCAGCGCCAAGTGTGGAAAGGTGGACCCGCTCAACCCCATCTCATAAATCACGTGGAACTCTTTGCTTGAGGTTACATTTGACACTGCTTCGTAGATGGTTTAAGCAAATTTGATAAAGGCCTCGTGTCAAAAATCCCATCGCTTTTGTCTTTTTCTTTTTCCTTTTCGTATTCGCATGTATAACTAGAGAGGAATCTTCCATGCGTGACTATCATATCAATACAAGGGGGAAAATTACGCCCGAGCCCAAGCGCCTGCCTGTATGCCATTCAAGCCAAGTCCTCGATAGAAGTGCGATCATCTGCTCTGCAAATCATTAGAAAAAGAGAAAGAAAACATCAGTGCATACGTGGCCTACTTTGCCTCCCATGTGTTTCAAATCATTCTCCTTGTTGTCTTCTCGGGCATCTTCTAAGAGCTTGTCGATGCCACGTTCCTTAAGTGCCGACTATCCCGAGCCATCAGTCATTGCGTTGTCCTCTCGTTTCAGGGATACCTACATGGAGGCATTTCTGGTAATCCATAAATAAGGCAGAACACTCTCTATTATCCTTTTCAAGCCCTCGGAGGTATTCTGTGCATCAGTCAGCTCACAGTGACCATACACCATGTGGCAAATGAAGCATACTCTCGCTGTACCACTTCAGGAAGCACGTATCATAGCGTCTGAGGCTGTTAGGTGCTTTTTTATCCCAGGCTTTCAAGTGCTTCCCACTTACTCTTTGACTTCGTTGCACTCCGGGGCGAGAGAAGCTGACATGGTGACGATTGTGTAGTTGATGAAGAATTCTGGCGCGCAATGACGGCGAGAAGTGAGAATATGTCAAGCCCACGTCACTCCACTACTCCAGATCTAAATGACCCGTTGGTATACCACGCAGGCTCATATCCCGAAACAAAAACGAAAAGTTTTATTTACAGCGGTATTTGAGCCAGCTTGGGCTAGAAGACAAGCAACAATTTTTGACATCACACTCGCCAGCACAAATGATGCCTTGTTGACGCGGGCAAAATTCCAAATCCTGCCACTGGCCATAGGAGACGCATGTGATTGGTCAAAGCCGAGTTCCCCCGCTGCAGGGATTACAGCACCTGCGCCTGTGCAAGTTCTGCCCCCCATCACTACTAGTCAAGATGCTCGGTCGCGTCTAGACGCGACACCCAACCAAACCTCTGTTACACCCACCTCCGCATAAGCCGCGGATTCCACCTAGAAATTTTGCCATTTTATCCACCTATCTCTTTTCTAAGAGATTTCCCAAGAAAACCATGACGCCGTCAGCCAAGAAGATTGAGCAAGCGCTCCTTGATGGAACATTTGAAGTCTACAGCGCCAACCCCGACGATACCTCGGTAAACAAGGTCCGAAAGCATGCCGAGGAGAAACTTGACTTGGAAGATGGGTTTCTCTCAACTGGCACATGGAAGTCAAAGAGTAAGACGCTCATCAAGGATCGCGTTGTAGGTGCAATTTTTTTTTGGCTATTGTTGATGGTTACTAATGTGTTGTTTAGGAAAAGCTAATGGAGGGATGGGTCCCAGATTCGAAAGATGAGTCTGATTCCAATGCTGTTGCAAAACGACCCTCTTCTGAAGTCGCATCCCCAGAGTCTAAGCGACAGAAGCGAGGTCCAAAGCCCAAGAAGGCGGCCGAGAAGCCAGCCAATAAGCCAGCCAAGAAGCCAACCAAGAAGCCAGCCAACAAGCCAGCCAAGAAGCCAGCCAAGAAGCCAACCAAGAAGGAAGAATCAAGCGAGCTGAGTGATCTAAGTGATCTAAGTGAGCTTAGTGATGAGGAGAACCCCGAGCCTCAAAAGAAAAAGCCAGCAGCAGACCGCAAGTCGAAGTCGACAGTCTCAGATGATCAAATGATGGACGTATCTGGTAACGAAGCCCCAGAGGTTAAAGCGGAGCAAAACACTGCACAGAACTCTGCCAGGGCAGATGAGAATGAGGTTTCAGCAGTGGAGTCAACCGACATAGAGGAGCCGTCAAGCGAGGTTAAAAAACCACAGGTTGAACTCGGCGACGCAATGGAAGACGTTGAACCCAAGCCAGCCGTTGATGAAGAAGAGGAATATTCCGACGTTATCGATGAACCCCCCAAGCCCAAACGAAAACAAAAAACAATGAAGGAATCATCTAGCAAACCAGCCACATCTTCCAAGGCTGCGAGCAAGAAAGCACCAGTTTCTGAAGACCCACAGGAAGCAGAAATCAAGAAACTGCAGGCTCAGCTTGTAAAGTGCGGCATTCGAAAGCTTTGGCATAATGAGCTAAAGGAATATGACGGCGACTCACGCGCCAAAATCCGTCATTTGAAAAAGATGCTGTCTGATGTGGGGATGGATGGGCGCTTCTCGGAGGCCAAAGCCCGGGAAATCAAGGAGATGAGGGAACTAATGGCCGAAGCCGAGTCTGCACAGGAAATGAACAAGTTATGGGGCATGGACAAAGGTGGTCGGGTGAGCAGGAGCAAGGGTAAGCCTACCAAGGCTGCAGAAAGTGAGGCCAGTGGCGGCGACGACGATAAGGAGGACGAAGACGAAGAGGACGAAGAGGACAACACCTATGCGGCAAGGAGAAAACGCGCACAGGCTGACTTGGCGTTCTTGGGAGACGATAGCGATTCGGAGTAGGGTTGGGCAATGGGTTCTCGCCTATGTTTACGAGTGGTGACGGTGTTCAAGGCTACATGGGAGTTCATTTTGCGGGCGTTCCACACAGAACCTGTACCATATTTTGCTTGATGCGTATGATGCCTGCCTTTGAATTTTTTGTCAAATTTAATATCTATCCTAAGAGCAATCTGCGTAGTGAAATCTCCTCTTAATCCGACCATGCCTTGTACACGAAGCGAGAGCCATATGACTGGCCCTTCTTCACGATAACCATATTATTCCACTCGGGCACATTGCAGGCATTCACATAGCGGCCAGGCTCGCAGCAGAAGGCGCTGCGAGAACCACGGGCAGGGAGGCCGGCAACGGCGGGCACATCAATATACTTGCCGGTGTAGAACTGGAAAGCAGGCTCGGTGCTGTGGACCTCGAGATGAATACCCGTCTTTGGGTGGTGTGCCGCCAGGTTGAGTTTCAGGGGCTCGTTTCGGGTGTCAATGGGCACAGAGGCCGGGTCCGTGTTGACAATGAAGCAATCGTCAAAATCGGGCTCCTGGGCGCCCAAGGTGAAGGGGGCATTGGGCTGGACGGTCGCATTGGGCTGGGGGCCTCCGATAGGGATGCTACCCTCATCGAAAGGAAGATTCTGGTTCGTAGGAAGGATAACATTGGTTCCCTCAATGGTTGGGTCGCCGCTGAGGTTGAAGTAGGAGTGGTTCGTCAGGTTGACGATGGTCTCCTCGGCACCATCCACGAGCTTGGCTTCATACTCAATGCTGAGGACGGTGGCATCCTTGCCCTCGATCTTCTGAGTTCCGGAGGTGTAAATAATTGTAGCCTCAATAGTTCCAGGGTATCCTTCCTCGCCGTCCTTGTCAATAAGCTTGAAGGCAACACTCTCGCCACCATCGAGGTTGTCCACGCCGGGCACATTTCGAATGCCAACAGGCGTAGGACCGTCCCAAACACGCTTACCCCAGCCTACAGCACCGCCGTGAAGATGGTTGGGGCCATTGTTGGCGAGGAGCTCATAGGACTTGCCATTGAGGCTGTCAATCTTGGCACCTTTGATGCGGTTGGCCCAGCGGCCGATGGTCTCGCCAAAATATGGCGTATTGTACTTGACGTAGTCGTCGGCCGTGGGGAAGCCCTGAACAATATTGGTACCGTTAATGACGATGGACTGGATAATGGCGCCAAGGGGCAAGAAGGAAATGGAAGATTTGGACATGGTGAGTGACGTGAGCTTTGGCGAAGTGGGGTGTTGATGAATGGATGGATAGATGGGCAGATCGGCGATTAAGTATCTTTTCAGGTCTCACAGCCACGGTCGGCGGAAAGAGACACCAACGAGAAGAGAGGATTATATAGAGCGACACATGCAAGACAAGAACAACGAGGGCTGCTCGCCACAGGCGACGTGTTTGAGGTTTTATTTAGTCACCTGGTTTTGACAACTGGAGCCTCATGGCGGGGGGGGATAAATGTCATGATGGAGCTACCGGGACCCATTCCATGACTTCAGGCTAATTAATTAGAGGGGCTCGGGGAAGCTCGTCACATACTCAGCATGCAGCTCCCACAAGGGTTGGCCCGCTTGGCCCGTTGATGGCAGGGCGATTCCCACATGCCATGAGCAGCCTCTGGTACTTGTAAACAGGATGCGCGAGCCCGTCGCACTGATGGCGGTGCTGCGGGGCTGTAGCTAATGGCGGGGTTATGTCATGATGCTGCATCATCGAGATGAAGAAGCGTTTACGTCCGTACTGTCCAATATACGGGGGGGGGGGGGGGGGTTGCAGGGGTTCCAACTCTGGGACTCTTATCGTTCCAGTGTCTAGTTTGGGATGTCGCGGACTATCGGTCCGTCATGAGAGCGCCATTTTCAGCACGCAGCGCCATATCCGTTTGGCAAAATGGATTCTCAACCGTTTCAACGGACCATCTTTTGGGCCCAAATACGGCCCAAAAAAAGGCAACGATCAACTCCTATCAAATGTCATGCTAAGTTAAGAACATGCTTAGTTGTGTCAGTCTATCAATGCCAGTATACTGGGCAAGTCCACAGTCACAATAAAACTCCCACTTATGAGCAGGCCGATGTGGTCAAATGATATGGACTTCACACAAAACTCAACCAAGCCTTCTAAATGTATTTCAAAAATTGACCTCGAAAAGTCTTTCATTCAAAACATGATGGTATCTTAAACTGACAAATACAAATCCAATCCCAATCCCCATTTTAGCCGCTATTATTTATTTACCACTCCAACCGGTCGTCACAGACCAGGCTGACGTCAAATCTCTCATCGCCCTTCCATACCTTGCTCGCTGAATTGCAACCCGCAACAATCGTTCGGAGATCGCTAATCATCTCGCCAGGCCCGCTTGCGAACACCGTTGTCGGGCCACGGACTGTGTTGGCCACAAAGTCGGTTACCAGTTTGGGGAGGTTGGGGTGTCTGTCCTTGTCCTCGGAACCGTGGCCGGTCTTTGCGACTGGCACTTCGGTTCCGCAAGCACATCCGCCATCTGACTCAGATGACTCAGATGAACTGAGCTGCTTTCCTTCAACAGTCGTCTCATCCTTCTCGAGTAGTAATGGGTTGCTGCCGGAGTCTCTCGTGGCATACACGCGAATTTTAAGGTTGAGCGCCTTGCGGGCGGTGCGCAGGATATCCAGCTCCTCCATGACCCATTCGGCATCACCAGCGTGGCGGATGGCCCAAATGAGCTCCATCTTGCGGTCCTTTGAAACTGGGGATCGGGCTAGCTTCAGGAGAACGGGCAGTACATAAACGATACCGGTACCTCCGGCAACACAGACAATGTTTGTGTCAGAGTGGACGTCCTCCATGACAGTTTCGCCATAGGCGCCGGTGAGGATAACAGAAAGGTTAGCCTGACCACCGGAAGTCTCCATTTTCTTTGCAGCTAGTTCGGTGATCTTCTTGGTCTCTCCTTGCTTTGCTCGGAGGATATAGGAATGTTTCACGAGACCCTTCTCGACAATAGGTACGTTCAATGGCGTAAATGGATGAGACTGCCAGATGCTGCTCTCAGTGAAGCATAGGTAGTAATGCTGGCCGATGGCCCAGGGGTCTTGGTTGTTGTGAAGGTCGAGGCGAATGACATCACCGTATTCGGCGTCAGGAAACCTGGTAATAACGGCTTGAGCTGCCTCAAAACCCATGTTGCCGGACGGTAGGTGGTGGTAGTGGAGATATCCAGTTCGAAGGAGACGGAATCCACGGTCGATGAACCAAAACAACAGCGACGGCAAAAGAAAGCACTTGAGATTGGCCCAGTGCCCCCAGCAAGCGCCGATATATACCATGGCCAAGACATAGTGAGATTTGCGGAAAAACTCATAGCCGGTCATTCGAATGCCCCAGGGGGTGCTGAGAACGAAGAGCAGAGTCAACAAGATCATGGCGACGACACCCCAGACCATGTAAGTCTGTTTGATCCATTCATTGCCAACTGTGGGCTGGGGCTGGTATAGTTTAGCCTCAACAATGCACCAAGAAATCGTGTGCAGGCTGCTCTGGACAAAAATGATATATCCGAGCCATCGGTGGAGGAAGTTGAAGCTCTGGTAGGGAACACCTGTGATGAGGGAGAGAACCGACTCTCGGTTGGCAAGCAGGATCGATAGGGGAGTCAGGGCATAAGCCAAAACACCAATTCGGTCAGACCAAGGCCCGAGGCTAGTACGGGTATTGTAGACGCCCGGGGACTTCTTGACGGGTGTCACCCACGTGCGATATGACATGCCAACGAAGCTCCAGATGGTCAGGTAGCTCACGAGAGAGAGGAGAATTATGACCTGTAGGCGAGTGGTTCGGCCAAAGATGGCGCGAACGGAATCCGGGAGAAAGTATTGTCTTAAAGCGGCGCCAATGGTGCGGCGAACTTTGGTAAGGCCAGCCTTGGGGCTGAGCTCGGGGGCGATGGGAGGCGATGATGGCCGGCCCATGCGGCGGAAAATGGCCCAGAGGAGTAATATGCCGAGAATTGTAGACCAAATGATGCCCGTATAGAGCATGCCCAGGTCGTGAGCGTAGTATACAAGATCGAGGTACTCGCAAGAGCCCTGATCATTGGTGCAAGGCAATGCTCGATCTGCGTAGCCCCAGTGAGGTTCCAGAGTCGAGGCCTCGCTCATGTTCTGGATGTGACGAGCCTCCAGCTCCATAGTGGGCGTCATGGCTGCGGGTTGTGGTGTGCGGACTGTTTCGTTTGCTGAATTGACGTTGCTATCAAGCAGTTGTTGGAAGATGACGATCAACACTTTAGCCTCAAGACGGTTTCAACTCTTGGGCCAGCCAACGTGCGACATAGGACGGACGGCAGAGACACGGAGAAGACAATTCAATACCAACGGACGCGATGCCATAGAAATAAGAAGAAGGCGAGTGGTCCGAACCCCACTGATATACGTGAACTAGCGGGATGCCGTGATTGCTCAAGCTCGGAACCCTCACCGGAGCGCCGGGAACGGGAGCCAGGCTAGATTAGGAACAATATCCTACTTACTTGCTCAAATTCTCCACGTCAGTATAAACGTGACAACCCTTATGGCACGATTCATCAGGGCCGAGTCAGTCCGAGACGCCATTCTGCGTGCCCAATGGGTGAGAATTGACTCGTAATGTCCACAACCGTCCCCATTCAACACTTGCTGGCTTCATCTTCACCCCGGCCTGAGCAGGAATGAGCGCGTTTTCCCGGGGTCTGCCAGCGGGGCCCGGAGACGGCCTGATCCACCGGCTCCGCATCTAAAACTCTCGGCGCTGAGATGCCATTGTACTGGAGTTCGTTTAGGCCAGGGATCTCCCCCCAATGAGGGAGCGTGGTATTATTAAAAAGCACGACATGCTCCTACGCGTAGCGTCTGTTGTACCCGCCTACCTTGTTTTATGCTTGTCTTGGGGTAAAAATTTCCTCTTAGAATCGACTCAATCCTTCTCAATCCATTTCATACCATCCCAGCTCCGGGTGGCATCCATCTCCCCCTGGTCGGATATTTGGTGGATCTTGGCATGGTTCATCCCCACTCAGCCGAATAAGGGCAAAACCAGACAAACTCACCTGCTATAAACCCGCTCACGTACTTTGTTCGTCCACCTTGACGCGGCCTCGTTATCTGCGTGACGTGAGTTTTTATTACGGCGTGGCGCCTCTTGGACCTTCTCGCTCAGTTCCTTCTTGCAGCCTGTCAACCCTTTCCCGTCCCAGGGCGAATACACATCTATCTCTAAACTCCCGACACAACTCAATCAATTCATCATGATGCACATGGGTGGAAGCAGCAGCACTGGTGCTAACTGCGTAGTTACTGTTAGTTTCTTCCCAAGTCAACATCGTGCTTCTAACTAACTCGACCCCTAGATGCTATGGAACTGGAACACCATTGACGCCTGCTTTCTTTCCTCGTCATGGCAGATCCAAACCCAAGGCATGATGGTCGCCACCTGCATTGGTGTCATCCTGCTCGCAATTCTTGTAGAGTTTTGTCGTCGCATGGGCAAGGAATATGACAACCTTCTGCAGCGTCAGTTCGAACGCCAGGCCACAACTCATGGTGTTGCTCTCAAGGCCAGCGGCTGCACCGGAGCCGTTATTCCCACGCGCCAGACCATCACTTTCCGCGCGACGGCCCTCCAGCAGCTGATTCGGGCCTTTATACACGCAGTGACTTTTGCTGGCGCCTACATCATCATGTTGCTCGCCATGTACTTCAACGGCTACGTCATCATCTGCATTTTTGTCGGTAGCGGCTTGGGCAAATTCTTTTGCGACTGGTTAGTTGTGAAAATCGACCTCGAGGGACTCGACGGAAGACACGGCAATGCCAAGGGGATTGAAGAGGCGACCGTCTGCTGTGGCTAGTGCAGTCTGTTTCGCTCTGGAAGTTGATGACTAGATGACCCGAAACGCAAATGAGTCGGGGTTGGTTTTTAGTATTAATGTCTTTTCGATACCCCCAAATAACCAACCGGATACAGCTCAAATTTGCTACCGTAGGAGAGCTCCAAAGAAAGGAGCCTCTTCTAGTTCTGAGCATATCTGGTGGAAAAGTATCTTTTGATGAATTAAACGCGAAAAAATTAATAAAAACAATTAATTTTTTTTTTATGAAAACATGTTCCAGCGTATGTGAACCAGTATTAAGAGTACCATATGACAGACAGGAACACTCCGACCTCCCAGAACAATACCTACGTCTCTTGTTTTATCACTGATTTGCCCTATTCGTATGAGCTTTGGTGTCTATATTAATCCTAGACATCGGATCTCGGATCATATATGCGACCTGTCAACCAGGTATGTTACTGCAGATCATCTTGCATACAGGCGCACGTCAAAACGCTCCAGAAACATTCTCAAACTCCCTAGGGTCGGGGATACACCCGGTCGCTTGTCAGCCCTCACGCGCCGATGCGTTGGATCTTCGCTAGTTCCCACCTGCTTGCCGCTGTCATGATGAGAAATTGGGTTAAATTTCCAAACCGTTGGCCGATGGTATCGGCCGGATCGGGCATAGCATGATCCAAGCCCTGGTGTAGAGCCGGATTCCGACGTAGGCGTTGCTATTTCGCGTCTATTGGAGAGACTGCCACAACCAGACACTAGCAGTCAAGGTGGCGGCGTGCATACGCTTGCTTACACAACAAACTTGCTCATAATTGCTCGTCAAGACGAGATCTGGGGGGAGCCGCCAAGCAAACTAATAAAATGAAAATTAAAACTGAGATATTTTAAAACGGGCAAGAATAAATACAAGGAAGGAAAAAGAAAGACCAGTCATGCTTTTCTGAACCCGTTGGGGAACGGCATCGGCGTTCTTAGAGGAGTAATCATACGGGGTGGTGGTCTAGATGTAGTACAAATGCGGTTGTGGCGCCAAAAGGCCATCCTTTATTTTTATTTGCATGAAAATGGAGCTACCAATAACATGCTCAATCACGCTCTCGCATTCCAGTGTGAGGTGGTTGTTTAAAACTGTTCTGGTTATTATCAGAGCGGCCACGCCATCTATCAACCGAGCTTCCCCAGGATCGCGCGAGCATCGGGCCAGGATCACTCACCAGTGCCATGACCATTCCTGAAGCGAACTCGAGGCCAGATTAAGCACAGTGGTTTTTTTGTTCACATTCACATTCAAATCTCATCTATTTTTCCTTCGTGTATCTGTTGTAATTCATCATCGCAATCATGTCCTTTTCCAGTTCGTTTCCAAGCCCCTCTTTGTCGGGCCTCTCCTCGTCGGCCTCATCTTCATCCACCTCGAGCTCTCCGCTGCTGTCTGATCGCGCCGAAGCCGCAGTGGACTCGGACAGGATGGAAAGAGAGACTGATATTATCAAAACCTGGTTTGCCGTGCTCAACGACGAAGAGCGGGCTGCGGCCCTGCATTCCCTCGCCGAGCTGCCGTGTCTCCGCGAAATAGAGCCCCTGATCCAAACCCTCAAAGAACGAAAGCGAGGTCTATGGCGACGCCAGGAAGAACTTCTTATACAGCCAGCTTATAGAGCCAGATGGACCATGCCTGTATTCCCTCACGACACGGAGGATCCCAAGTGGATCGCCAAATGGCTGAAGGCCTTGAGGCTGCACAAGTACGAAAAGTGTTTGACGGGGTTGTCGCCAGCCCAAATCTCGCAGTTGAGTGATGCAGACTTGGAGGAGCTGGGGGTCGACACTGTCGGTGCGAGAGGGAAACTACTCCGGGTGAGTCCATCGCTTATCACAACGCTACAACATGTCTAACATCAAGCAGGCTGTTCAGAATACTTGAGCGGTCAAGTAAAATGGATCCAAGGAAAGACAAATAATGACAGCACAAATGGTCACATGATATGACGCATCGCAGACATTCAGTCACAGCACTGATTGATTGCATCGCTCACTTGAGCGCAACGGCGCAGGCGTCTACAATTTTGACGGGGCGTATGGTGGATGCACAATTGAGATTTTTATCTTTATTTATTTTCCGGCTTCTTTTTATCTCGTTGCGGGAAAGCAACATTAAAAGAAGGCTGTGTTTTTTCTTCTTCATCGGAAATGAAGAGTGGTGGTTATGCTTAATCAAGGCGTTGGATTTGTTTTAGCGGGGAAAAGTTGGTTGGACAACAACAATATGTCACCAGACCTGCCAACGCAGCGGGAGGCCTGGGTACCTGCAGGGCTTTGCAGGCGTTGAAGAAATGCTCAAAAGGCATCTCCGTTGTCTGACAAGAAATGTCAGGCTCAAGCGCTCAGGTGTCCAAGCGGTGTTCAGAGTAAATGACGCTGATTTCGAAAACTCGGCGACTTAATTTCGAGACATGTGTATGAATCAGACTGAGACTGTCCAATTGAGGTAGATTGGGTGGCTGCTAAAGGCGGCATCATCATGTAGATACCAAGACGATTGATTGCCAGAAGAGTTGCCCAGTTAAGTTTACGCCATCAAGGCCCGCGCCACCAAAATTCTGTAGTAATGACAACGAGGCGGGCAAACCCGGTGGTGCATACAAGCCACAGGCCACCCCCGAGTGCTACGTACAGCGCCTTGCTCACCTGGCTCAACAACGGACACAGGCGGCTGCAACTCCCCGCCGCTCAACCCAAACATCAAAATGGATGCCGCATCGCCCAAGAACACTCCAAAGCGCAAGCGCGGCGAGGAGCCCTGGCTATCACCCATCAAGTTCTCATTTGAGCCCCCGAACGCCGCCGCATCCGACGACGGCAGCAACAGCCCGCGATCTACTGTTGCCCACAGGTTCCGCGGCCTTGCCCTGGAAAGTGGGGGCGGGGCAGCAACACCCAACGACGACGACAATATTCTTGAAGAGTCTCTCCGAAAGCGCCAGCGACCAGATGACGCGATTCTTGACGTTCCCCAGGAGGACGCGGGAGCCCATCCTGGCGAGAAACCTGTGCTTCCCCTGCCGCTGTCAATAGAGAGGCCCAGCCAAGATGAGGCCACGCTGCCCAAGTCCGATGCTCACATTCATCGAGCATATCCGTCCATCAACCGATTAGCTGACTCCAAGTCAAGAGTCAAGAAGCGGGCCAGCTCGCCCCCATTGCGCTTCAAGAGAATTCCGAGACGCCTGTCAGAAGATGACGAGGATGACGAAGAGGTCGAAATTGTCGACCCAGTAAGGGCGGCCCTGACCTGGCACGAGGACGAAATCACGATATATGACCCCGAGGACGAAGATGATGATGGCACCGGCATCAACGGTATCGGATTCAAGCCTACTCCCGCGCTTGCCCAGGCCAGATCCATTAGGAGGAGGCAGCAAATGGCTGAATACCGCAAACGAGAGGAAAGCGAAGCCAGGGCAAAACGTAACCAAAAACGACACGGCGGAGCTGGTCTCGCTATTCGACATGACGCAAAGTCCCCGTCACGGAAAGTTCGCTTCATTGATGCAGAAGCACAAAACATAGTGATAACTACGGGGTGAAGGAGTAAGATGGTCTGTTGTCAAGGCTGCTGGTGAGCAGCGGTGCACGACGGAACGGATTGAGCTGAATGTTGGCTGTTGGCTGTTTGGTGGCGTTTTTTTCTCTTCTTCTCCTTATATTCTTTCTTTGATGGTTGCATTTGCACCGGTTTACACTTCCCTTATTACAGAGTGGGAATTTATCACGGCTATACGGTGTTGTTTGGCGGTTAACTGTGGGTGGTATTTCATAATACGTTAATTCTCTGCCTTTATACCCAGTTCTTCACAGAGCTACAGAACCTCCCATATGATCAGAGGAGCTTGATGTAATTCTCGACAATAAATTTGCAAACTCTCTCTCTCTCTCTCTCATTTCTTTTTTTCTTTAGTTGTCTTGTGCATCCTGCCCTGTTTACAGGGGAGTCTTGTTTCGTTTCTATGGCCTTGACCTATCAGATGTCACACATACTCATACCCATTGATACATGATTCGAGATACATCAGATCCTCTTCAATATCACCATAATTTGTACCAAGGCCTTTCTGCAGCCTTGCGCTCTGCCTCACGCTTCTGTTGCTCCTTTCTCTCTCCCACCAGCTTCTTTGATTGTTCTCTTCGAGTCTCCGACACGACCTCGATATGCCGTTTCATTTGTCGACGCTCCTCACGGCGGAGGTACTGGCACCATTCGTACGATGCGACGCTTCCGAGGACAAAGAGTCCGACGGCCCAGTTTGCAGCCTTGATGGCATTTCCTGGAGGGGTTGTTAGCACTGTTGCGGGGATGGGCTGGCGGTGTCTGACCTTGGATCACGAACTTCAAGCCTCCAAGACCGGCGCCGGAAGCAATTCCAGTGAGAAACCCCTGGCGAGAGCAAGGCGTGTTGGCAATGTTGTTGAAGTCCTCCTTCTTTATCATGGACACTGCCTCTGAGATTGTTGGTCGCTCATTGGGGTTCTTGCCCGAGGCGTCATTTGGGTCTATCGGCTTGGACCAGACATGTAAACTCTTATCGCCCGGGTTTAGTGGTGGCTGCGCATTGGGGAGCGGCTGAGATTGCCCGTCCTCTTGTTCTGACGCCATTTCTGGCTATGTGTGTGACACAATGGATATCATGAAAGACGGCCGAAGCATAGCTAGTGGTCGCATCGAACGACCCATGACGCTGAAAATGGTGCCGGCCATTATCGAGCTGGTCTGTGCGTTGGGGTTCTACCACAGTACGTTGCTCCGCTGCCACTTCATAAGCTAATAGGGGTGACAGCATACATGGCGCGCTGGTTGACGTTGATGAGGCAGTCTATTAATAATTATTGAAGAAGAAAAAATATATTACGAATGAAGACTGCTTTCAAGATGATGTATCACACAAATCTTACCACGTACCAAGGTTGTTTGGCCTGTTTCAGCCAGTCGTTTATCATGGGAGCTTAAGCCAGCAGAAAATCCATTAAACTATTAGTGGGGCTCAGGGTGCGTGTCGCGCCAGACGCGTATCAACGCGTCCTAGAAATCTACCAATCTGGGCCAAGGCTTTTGAAGGAGGCGCTGCCCTTTCTCTGGCGTCGCTTCCGCAACAGACACAGACACTTCGCTTCACTCAAAGTCCATTGTTGACTTTTCCCCAGCTTTTATTGACGTCAATCTTTGTAATTTGTTTCCCTAGTGCTTGTGCGTTGCCTCTCTCTCTCATGAAGGCTGCCGTGCTCCCTCGAGCACCCCGAGTACAGTAACTCGAAACCCTACGACTTGTTCCCATCTCACCAGACACACTCCCTCACGATGCCCAACACAAGCCTCCGCCGCCCGCAAAAGGGCTTTCGCCGCGGAGGCAAGGTTTCTTACCATGGAGCTCGCACACGAACATTCGCCGCCTCGTCCCGAAACGAGGCTACCTCGGCAGACGAAAAATGGGAACGTACTCGACTAGCGCATAGTATCGACGAGAACATGGGTTTTGCCCGATATGACAGCGGCAAGAAGAAGGAAGGCTGGCTTGTCAATGTTCAACCTACATCGATCGAGGATGAGCGAATACCCGGAGGTCGAGCTGCGCTTGACTGCTACTTCATTGAGGAAGACGGCTCGACATTCAAAGCGACAGTGGAATACGACCCGTACTTCTTGATCGCTGTAAAGAAGGGCCGCGAGTCAGAGGTGGAAGAATGGGCCAAAAGGGTTCCCGGTGATGGTGTCGTTAAGACGGTGCGCCGAGTCGAAAAGGATGATCTGAACATGCCAAATCATTTGCTTGGCTACAAACGAACATTCCTTGAGCTCAGGTTTGCCAATGTCAGTGACCTGATGGCAGCGAGAAAGGACATCATGCCTATCGCCGAAAAGAACAAGAAGAACATGAACGCAATGGATGCGTATGCTGAGGTTGCAACGTAAGCTGAGCGACCCCTATTCAAGCAAGTCCCAACGGCTAATGCATATTTGCCCAGCTCCAACGCCAATTTTGACCTTTTTGATGATTTACGAGATGATGAAAGACATGCGAATGCCTCATTCGCGGATGCTAGTGACTTTGTTGTTGACATTAGAGAGTACGATGTTCCCTACCATGTAAGAGTAATGATTGACTTGGGTAAGTGGTTTTTTTTCTCTCCCACATAGGACTCTCGGTGCCCTAACAGCAAATCACAGATATACGAGCCGGAAAATGGTATTTTGTTGAAGCCAAGCACGGCGTGACAAAGATCTACCCCAACGAAGAAAGATCCCTGCCAGCAGAGCCTGTGGTCATGGCGTACGATATTGAGACAAGCAAGGCGCCTCTCAAGTTCCCTGATGCTTCAGTTGATCAGATTATCATGATATCTTACATGATTGACGGCCAGGGTTTCCTAATCACCAACCGACAGATCCTATCCGAAGACATTGGTGACTTCGACTATACCCCTAAACCCGAATACCCCGGCCCTTTCATGATCTTCAACGAACCCGATGAAAAATCTGTCATAGAACGATTCTTCCTCCATATCAAAGAAGCTCGCCCAACGGTCATTGCGACTTATAACGGTGACTTTTTCGATTGGCCATATGTCGAGGCGAGAGCTAGCGTCAATGGTATCGACATGTACCAGGAAATTGGCTGGAAAAAGGACAACGAGGACCAGTATAAATGCAACTACAGCGTGCACATGGACTGCTTTCACTGGGTCAACCGAGATTCATACCTTCCCCAAGGTTCTCGAGGTCTAAAGGCTGTCACCGTCGCAAAGCTTGGATATGACCCCGACGAACTCGATCCCGAGTTGATGACGCCATATGCGTCTGAAAGGCCACAGACCCTGGCTGAGTATTCCGTTTCCGATGCCGTCGCTACCTACTATTTGTACATGAAATATGTGCATCCTTTCATCTTCTCACTCTGTACCATTCTTCCACTGGGAGGTGACGATGTCCTAAGAAAAGGAACAGGCACGCTGTGCGAAATGTTGCTGATGGTGCAAGCCTATCAAAGGGAGATTGTACTCCCTAACAAATACATGACTCCAAAGGAAGCTTTTTGGGATGGTCATCTCCTGGACTCTGAAACTTATGTCGGCGGGCATGTCGAAAGTATCGAAGCAGGTGTCTTCAGGTCCGATATTCCGGTGGATTTCGCTGTCGAACCCTCTGCTATTGATGAATTACTCAAAGATCTAGATGCTGCCCTGAAATTCGTAATCACAGTGGAAGAAAACAAAAAGTTTGAGGATGTAGAAAATTATGAGGAAGTCAAGGAGCAGATCGCGAACAGACTCGTGAAACTCAAGGAGACGCCTAACCGAAACGAGACACCTCTCATTTACCATCTGGATGTTGCCTCTATGTATCCCAACATCATGACGACAAACCGATTGCAACCTGACTCAATGATCAAGGAAGCCGACTGTGCCGCTTGTGATTTCAATCGACCAGGCAAAACATGCGACAGAAGATTGCCCTGGGCATGGAGAGGAGAGTACATCCCCGCAAAGCGTGACGAATACAATATGATTCGCAATGCTCTGGAGAACGAGAAATTTCCTGGGAAATTTCCTAATGCCCCCATGCGAACATTTCAGGATCTGAGTGCAGACGAACAAGCAGCCCTTATAAGGAAGCGTCTGCAGCTCTACTCGCAGAAGGTCTATCACAAAATTCACGACTCCACCACCATCGTCCGAGAGGCCATCATCTGCCAGCGAGAGAATCCCTTCTATATCAACACTGTGCGTGACTTCCGTGATCGTCGATACGATTACAAGGGCAAGGCCAAAGTCTGGAAAGGGAAGACATCATCTTTGCAGTCTTCCGGTGCACCAGTGAGTGAAGTTGAGGCTGCCAAGAAGATGATCGTATTGTACGATTCCCTGCAACTTGCCCACAAAGTCATTCTCAACTCCTTCTACGGATATGTCATGAGAAAGGGATCTCGTTGGTACTCCTTGGAAATGGCCGGTGTCACTTGCTTGACCGGAGCGCACATTATCCAGATGGCCCGACAGCTCGTTGAACGACTCGGCCGACCTCTTGAGTTGGATACCGATGGTATTTGGTGCATGCTTCCAGCAACTTTCCCGGAAAATTTCTCCTTCGAGTTAAAGAACGGAAAGAAGCTCAGCATCTCCTACCCCTGTGTCATGCTTAACCATCTGGTACACGCAAGCTTCACCAACCACCAGTATCAGACCCTAGTCGATAAGAAAACCCTCAAGTATGAAACGCACAGCGATAACTCCATTTTTTTCGAAGTTGATGGACCGTACAAAGCCATGATTCTTCCCACTTCGAAAGAAGAAGACAAGAACTTGAAGAAGCGATATGCCGTCTTCAACGATGACGGGAGTCTTGCCGAGTTGAAGGGTTTTGAAGTCAAGAGACGTGGTGAGCTCAAACTCATCAAGATCTTCCAACAGCAAATTTTCAAATTCTTTTTGGACGGTACTACGTTGGCAGAATGCTACACTGCTGTAGCCAAGGTTGCTAATCAGTGGCTTGATGTATTGTACAGTAAAGGTTCGACACTTGCTGACGAAGAGCTAATGGAGCTCATTTCCGAGAACCGAAGCATGTCTAAAACCTTGGAGGAGTATGGCAATCAAAAGTCGACCAGTATTACCACTGCCAAGCGTTTGGCAGACTTTTTGGGTGAGGGCATGGTGAAGGACAAGGGTTTGAATTGCAAGTTCATCATCTGTGCCAAGCCCAAAAACGCTCCTGTCACCGAACGAGCCGTTCCTGTCGCCATCTTCTCTGCGGATGAGACTGTCAAGCGAGCATACCTAAAGAAGTGGCTGAAAGAGGAACCGGCTGATACCGATCCCCGGGCGCTTCTCGATTGGGATTACTACCTAGAGCGTCTCGGTTCGGTTATCCAAAAGCTCATCACGATCCCCGCTGCCCTCCAGAAAGTTCGCAACCCGGTCCCGCGAGTTGCTCATCCGGACTGGCTGCAGAGGAGAATCAATATCAAAGAAGATAAGATGAAGCAGAAGAAGCTCACTGATCTTTTTAGCAAGAATCCGCTAGGTGATATTACCAACATCAATAGCTCGCGTATGGACGACTTGGAGGACTTCGGCAGCAAACTACTTAAACCAAAGCTGGTCAGCTCAGCCATTGCTGCTTCTCAGCCCCCCCCTGCAACGCAAAAGCGCAAATCCCCTGAGCCTGCTGAGAACCCAGACCCGATGGCTGCCTTGCCCAAGACTATGCCAAGCCCTTCGGACGACTATCCAGCTTTCTTACAATATCAAAAGAAGAAGTGGAAGCTACAGAAGCAGGCACGTATCCGGAGACGCCAGCTTTTTGGTGACCGTAGAGGTCATGCTGGTAGCAACATTCAACAGACATTCATGAAACAAGCACACATTACATACATGAATACCTGGCAAGTCCTGCATCTGATCACGACTGACACACCCGGAATTGTCACAGCACACGTCTTAATTGATGCCAAAATCCACACACTCAAGATTAATGTACCTCGCCAAGTTTTTCTCAATCTCAAGAGCAAAGACTTGCCTGATGTCGCAGTGGATGGCTGCGAAGTCGAACAAGTCAACTATACATTACCCAACGGTCATCCTTCGACGCATCTCTTCAAACTTACCGTACAGGAGGACACATATTTCAACGAGAGCGAAAAATTCTCGCTGCTATTCAACCACCCCAGTGTAGAAGGAGTCTACGAGAGACAGGTTCCGCTGAATATCAGGGCGGTACTACGTCTCGGAAACCAGTGTACCATTGACGAGAAACAACATGCAGTGCTTGGAAAAGGATTAGAACAAGGATTTGATCTATCAGGACTAAAGCGCCCACTTAAACCACGAACGTACCTTGAGTCATCTCCTCTCGCCTACATTTACATTTCTCACATTACAGCTGGTGAGCGCCAGATTTTTGCCATCTTTTCGACGACGAGTGATCACGCACACGTCATCATCCTGCAGAAGAACAAAGACTCTGGACAAGATCTTCCTAACATAACCAAAATGTATTCTGAAATGCTTGCCAAGCGATCCCAGGAAGCTGCTGGGACGAACTGGCAGGACTGTTTCACTTATCAAGAGAAAGTCAACATCAAAATCACTCAGGTGACTACTCGACGAAAAGCTCATCTGGAGATTGGCGATGTAGTCAAGAAGATGCGCAAGGATGAACATCGCCCTCAAATGCTGATTGTTCAATCCTCACAGCGTAAGCTCCTCGTTCACGATGTCCCAGTCCTCGGCGAGTTCCCCATCCTGCCGCTGAAGTATGATGCTGCCGACAGCTCACTGCCACCTCTCGGTTGGCAAGCCGTGATCGCCCGCAGGCTTGTTGGACACTACCTTGGTCTTGGATCATGGATCCTACATCTGACTGCTTTGGCGCGATACGGAGATGTTCCGCTTTGTAACCTTGAACGGGATGATCCACGCTTCTTGATTGATGTAGCGTACGCTCGCCGACTACAAGCCAACGGAGTCATTCTTTGGTGGTCCCCAGGGTCCCGTCCTGATCATGCTGGCTATGAAATAGACGATGTCCTTGGGCCGCTGGATACCGTGAAAATGCCAAGTGTTAATAACCCAGGGACATTCTCGTCCGTGTGCATTGACATTGACGTCCGAAACCTTCCCATCAACACTATTCTGACCTCTTCTCTTATTAACGAGTTGGAGGGTGCCGACTCAATCGCCTTCAACCCTGCAGGCGGCGACTCTGAAACCCTAGCGTCAGAAAACGCATTCTCCAACGCGGGTGTCCTCGTTCTTCGAGAAATGGTCAAAGCATGGTGGACTGAAGCTTGCAAGGGAAGTACAATGGCCGATGTCCTCGTCCAGCACCTTGTCCGTTGGGTGGAGAACCCCGACTCTTTCATGTACGACCGAGCATTGCATTATTATGTGCAAATGATGTCTCGCAAAGCATTCCAACAGCTGATGGCCGATTTCCGTCGCGTTGGGTCTCAAGTTGTCTTCGCCAACGCCAATCGCCTTATCTTGCAAACAACCAAGGCCGAGGTCGGCAATGCGTACGCATACAGCCAATACATTATAAAGTCAATCAAGACCAAGCCTCTCTTCCACTTCATTGACTTGGAGATTAAGGAATACTGGGACTATCTTGTCTGGTATGACGAGTATAACTATGGAGGCAAGGCGTGCCAAAAGGTCATAGAGGCTGACGAGCAGCCTCTGGAAACAGTCATGCACTGGCAGATTGCTACATTCTTGCCAGTGCGACTTCAATCCACATTCCAGGACTGGGTGATAGAATTCGTCCAGCTGATGCACAATCTCAAGCGGCCTCAGAATAACGACCCTGACTCAACTCCTCGCCTCACCCAGCTTCCGAATCAAAACTTGGAGAACCAGGAGGGCGAGATTATTCTCGGCAAGGCGTTTGAAAAGCCTCTCAAGAAGGCCATTCTCGGGCTCATCAACCAGCGAAAGAAGGAGTTGCTCCATCCCGAGTTGGCAGAGGACTACACTTTCCCAAATCTCCCAGGATCGCATCTTAACCCACGCAACCCGATTCTCGAGCTGGTCAAATCTTTAATGCAGGTCCTTTCACTCGATAAAAATATCACACTTGAGGCCCGCCTCCTTCGCAAGGAACTTCTCGCCATGTTCGATATCCGCGAGTTCTCCAAAGAGGGTGCCTTTGCCAACCCCTCGGAGACTCTTCGTCTTACGCAGCTCTCGTGTGACAGTTGTACCATGACCCGAGACCTTGACTTGTGCCGAGATGAAGATCTCTTCGGCGAGGGCGCAAGTTGGCGTTGCAGTTTCTGCGAAACGGAATACGACCGAGTCGCCATTGAGGAACGATTGCTGTCCTTGGTCGAGAGCTGGGTTGTTGAGTGGTCTACTCAAGACTTGAAATGTGTGCGATGTGGAGCACTAAGACTGAATGACTTTATGGAGCACTGCACATGCAGTGGAGAGTGGAAGGAGATTGTCTCAAGAAAGAATGTGAGCAAAAAGTTGGGTGTAATGAAGAAGGTTTCCAAGTTTTATGGTCTCAAGATGTTGTCAGGTGTGGTGGAGGATTTGTATCAAAGTCTATAATGAAGTTTATTGAGCGAGCATGAAGCAGGAGTTTACGCTGGCATCAGAGAAAAACAAGCATGTGCATGATACACATGGAATAGAACCAACATATAAATATATCTTTAATCAAATCAGTATATATTGTATTATAGAATGCAGTGAGTACGTCTAGACCAAGGCAATCGTCTCTAGCTTCCCGAGTTCCCACTGCTGTATCCTGTCCAGAAAACAGTCACCAACAAGCTGGAATGCTGGGTGGCCCAGGTACTGCGAAGTCTCGTCTCTTCGTAAGACGTATGGACACAGTCCACCGCTCAATATGAATATCCTATCACCCGCTTGTGTCTGTGGCGGGCCTAGAGCCAACGTCCCTTCTCTTGTGAGCAGAATGCAATTGCCAGGGGCGGTTTGCAATGCCGTGCGATGAACCTCTTTGATGCGCTCGTCCTGCCACGCAATTTCCGCTTGCGGGATGGCTTTTTCAGCTCCCACGCGGTTGCACTCGGCGCATGGGCGGTCGGTTGATACTGAACAATGATCACAGGTGGCTATAGTTTCTGATATAAACTTGTCCCGGAAGTGTTCCACATAGTTTTCAACCTCCTCCAAGCGTTTACCAGGCACTTGTTCACTCACTATTGACAAAAGATGGATTAGGATAGCCAAGTTAGGGTCGTCCCAACCACCCTGCTTGCGGGCATCGTTGGGCTCCTGCAAGACAACGCCAAAGCAAATAACTCTGCCAATGGCATCAAAACGATCGCCGAATAGGTCATGGTCCCAGTCATTTGGAAAGACTCTGTATCGCGCGACTTTTAATGCCTCTATGATGCTTGATAAATTCGACAGGCCTGGTGCGATAGGCTCAGATACATGTCGGATGTTGGTGCAATATTGCGCGGGAACTTTGAGGCAGTTCTCGACCTTTGTATATTTCCGGGCACACAACGGCCCGTAGTACTCGTACTGTATCCGCCGAGATTCGGTATTCTCATAGTCCAAATGATAGAACTGGCTGGTCACGGAAAGGTCCGGATCAGATCCCGTTTTCTCGAGGAGTCTCTCCTGAAACTTCTCTTCATGTTTGTACCGACTGCCTCTTAACCGCTTCCATGAAGATGTGAGCGAATCCTTTGCTAGCTTGGTAAAATACTCAGAAGGCAGCATGTCCTTGGCAGGTATGTCTGATGTGTAGGTTTTGAAACTGATTTCAGATACATTGTGACACAGCCGAATCTTCCACGCAACGCCATCAGTGTCAAGAGATGCGAAACCATCTGCCCAGTTTGGCACCCACGATGGCAGGTTGTCTCGCGACTTGGCGACAAGGTCTGCAGAAGTGATCCAGAAAATTCCAGTGTCGTACATGATTCTAGTGGCAACTTTACAAAAAAGCATTGCAATGGGCATGTTGTAGTCGGTTCTCAACGAGACACGAGGCCGAGTACCAAGTTTTCCAAGAAGCTGAGACAAGGCAAATATTTTGTCGCGTGGCTCGGAAGAATATTTATAACGGAAAGTTCTTAATAAGAAGAGGAGTGTGCTTGCCAGGGATCGTTGGAAATAGCTCAAGTCACCAATCTCCGAGATGGTTTCGTATTGCTGAAGACGCCGTAGCTCAGTCACCTTGTTTACTTTTGCGACGAGTAGCTCAAGCACTTTTGTGTGCTCCCTTCCAGCAGCCAAAGTGAAGGGGCGATGTCCAAGCTCTTCGGCAAAATCCGAGAGTACTTGGAACGGCATGGTAACCTTTCCATAGGTCAGCTGGAGCTCACGGGCAACTCCCACCTCTTGGGTGATCCACATGCGATCCCACCAAGGAGCGACAACAAAAGCACGTAACCATTCAAAGAGGTGTAGTAGCTTGGATTCCATTTCGTTAATGCCATTGTCTGAGAATAGGGGCATACTCTGCAGCTTGCCACGGAGATGATGAGAAGACAGTGCCCTGAGTAAGCCAAACATGCATAGAGATCTCTCAAGAGGCAACAGTTCAGTAGGTTCTTTTGACTCCAGGAGTGAAAGCGCACTTTGAATACGCTCCCACGCATTTTCGTCATCAACAGGAAACGTGACGAGGTCTGAAGCAGCGAGTTTCTTTAGTCGAGATTCATAGTCGCGTCGACTCCGGTCCAGGGAGTCGCCAACATAGGCGTGAACTCGGGTTGCCCAGCTAAAGATTTGGTGCATAAGGCTAACTTGTTGGCTCTTGTCGTCATTGTCATCCTGGTTGATGCACATGGCATCGGCCCAGAGAGTGACGGGGGCATTTGGAGAGCGGATAGTGCGCAGGGCAAGGTCGAGATTGAAGGTGATGTTCATGGCAATTCCATTGACTACAACTTCCCTCTGTGCCACTGTGCTTCCCCAGGTATAGGAGAGGGCGATGTAGGGAAAGGACTGGTCTGCTTCAAAGAGGTCTGCTCTGAGGTCGTCATCCCAATTTCCCGGCTGCAGGTTGAATAAGCGAATGCGGTCCGCAGGTAGACGGGAATACAATCGGGATGTCATGATTGCCCAGAAGTGAGAGTTGCCGTGTCAAGAAGATCGAGCTGCATTATAGTGTGATGGAGGCCAACAGGCGGGGTAGTGGTCATGGCAGGCTGTTCGCTCTACACAGGTGGCCGCGATTGCAGTCAGCAATGAGCTTGTGACTTTTACCGGCCAATGATGATGCGCCAAAGACTGAGAAGCATGGCAATTGTTGATGGTTTGTCTACCCCGTTCCAGGACTCGGACCGTACTTGGTTGACGGGGTCTGTAGTTGCTGCATTAGCGCAAGGCAGAGTCGGCTGAGAGGGGTATATTCGAGGCAGCAATTGTGCCTGGTTGCTGGTCAAGAAAACAAGGCTTCACTAATTATGATAAATCAGGCAAATGAAAATAAAATAAAATAACAACTAACCCTGCAATCACTGTATAAATTGTTTTCAGAAGCTTAGAATATTACTGATTGTTTTGTTTTTATGGTGCTGTCTTACTTTTGGCATATTATATATAAATGATTGATTGTTTGAATCATACCAACCCCAACTCAACCATGACTCCAACTCGAGATTGGGGGGGGGGATCAAGTAAAACAATTGAAACCCACAAGATGGCAACAGTTTTTTCTGCCCTCTTCCTAAAATGGTTTCCCTCTCCGGACTGTTCCCTAGTTGATACTCAAATGAAAATTGTTGGTTGGGGGCCAAAAGGAGGAGATATGGTCCGCAATCCCCAGAGGCCGCCCACGACAAGGCAACCACTCCATGCTCTGATGGGTGCTGCCTGCCATTGTACAAAAAGTGCTTATTCGTACCTGGGGCAAGTCCTGCTCGAGGGCTTTGTCATGCCATTGCCTTTGTTCCTCAGGAGTAATTTTCAGCCCTCAATCTCGTCGCTCTGACACGCTGCTCTGACACGACGCTGTCACCCACACAACCAGCAATGTCTCGCCGACATCCCCGAGCTCTGTGGCCCACCGACGGTCACGACGCCGGGCCCGCAGGCCGAAATCCTCTGCCGTATACGCTCCCGTCCTCATCCCTCGTGCACACGTCGGTTCCCGGCCTGTGGACGGACGCATCTACAAAGCATTGCAATGCAAGCAATGCCATCGCCTTGCTGTCCAACCTTAGCGACTTCAACTCGCTGCTCTGCTATGACCCCTCCACCATGCCCAATCCCACCCCCGAGCTGCTCATCAACGATTCAGAGCACGACTCTCCTCAGCCCAAATGGGTCGGTTATTGTCGTCCTCCAACAAAGGCGTTGAGCACTGTTAGCTGTGAAACACAAACCTCTTCCTCTGCATCCCTGCTTTCACCCGTCGGGAGTGACACCATCACGGTCCGCAGCTGTAGATCCCGAGGGCCAAGTCCACTTGGCCATAGCAGCCGCAGCAGCTCTTCTGATGACTACCTGGAGTCCCTCCCTCTTCCCTGTCTTGGTCCCCAATGTGATCAAACGTTTTCCACGGCAAAGGACCTAAAGGCCCACGTCGAATCCATCCACACCCACTCGTGCAATTGGGTCGGCTGCGACAAACCAAGCTTCACCACTCGTGATGGTTTAATCTGGCACGTCAAAACAGATCATCTCCTCGTCTGCCCCATTCCTGCCTGCACCGAAACTTCTCTCCAGGACGCCAAGGCCTTGCGCTCTCACATGAACCTCGCCCACGCCAAAGTCGGTGCCGGTGGAATCAAGGAGTGGCAGCTCTCGCCCCCCAGAGAAATAGAAAATGCCGATTCCGGTCCCTCCAATATCACAGAAACGAACGATATACAAATAGAACCCTCTGATGATGCTAACAAGTCTCCCAAGGACAAGTGGGATACCTTTTCTCAAGAATTAATATCTATCAAGGCGGCCAAGACGAAATACCAAGAGCAGCTCCGAACTGTGCTTGAAAGGAAAGGATCCAAGAAAAATGCCAGTAGGTTCGCTCCTTTGAATTTCTCCATCGTGGAAATCAAACATAGTCTTGTGACTCACTTTTCAAGGTACGCCGAGGTCTGCCGACAGTCCCACCGACTTGGTTCGATGTAAGGCATCGAGGCTTGTTGAAACGGCCAGCTTCCCTCTCGTGTTCGAGCATTCCATCTTGCCCTTTCTCTCCGAGTTCCTTCCCAAGTGGGCTGGTCCCCATTTCGTTATTTCGGTAACTAGAGGCAAGGGTCTCCAATTCAAGCGCATCGCCATCATGACACGCCAGAAAATCACCCGAGCTCGGAAGGTCATTATTGTCCACCATATTCAGGACCTGCTACCAGACAAGTTCCGTCGTCTTATTTCTTTCGTCTTCTCGATGGGAGAGGTCAACCGAATCACTTGGGCTCGAGGCTTGAGCAAGGATCACATGGATGATATATGCGCGCCCCGAAACCCATACTTTTTCAAGTCTCCTTGCATGGGAGACAGCATTGGGGTTCGCGGGAATGAAGCCTTTGCAGACAGCACTGCAACCCTGGGCCCGTCTATAGTGGTTGGTGGTGGAAATTACTGGTTGGGAAACTTTCATCCTTTCCTCCAAGCCTACCAGCAACTCGGCGTGGTGCAAGTCGAACACCCCAGTCTCCAAGACAGAGAGCAATGCCTTGAGCATGGCCATGATGCCATGTCACAAGAAGATAGCTTCAGGCTCGGCAAACTCGAGGTCACCTCTGGATTAGACTTGAAAACTACTCGCATATCACACGACTCCTATTGGGAGGAGTGCGGCAAAGAACAACCGCTAGTTGTTACGGACTGGTCCCTTATTTCTTCGCACACATCCCATGCCAATTTGCTCCGCCGCTTCCCCTCAGAAGCTCATCCTCTGCTCAAGGAGGTACCCATCACGCTCACGGATAGCATCGTCCCTGGCGCGTATGTGAGTTCAAGCGGCCGCACATCGGGGCATCAACGCGGTCAAGTCTGCGAAATCCCGGCATATCTCAGTGGTGATGAGAACGGAACCTTCAAGGCAACCAGGGAGTGGTTTATAGAAGACCAATCGGACGATGAGGAGGAATGGATCCGGGGCGGCATCGGTGTAGAAGGTGATAGTGGAGCAGCAGTCGTCGACTTCAGTAACAATGCCCTCATCGGTCAGATCTGGGGTCGCAACCGATACTGGGGTCCTGGGCCTCGCCTCACCTACTTCACGCCTATCGCCGACATATTTGACGACATTCAGGAGAAGTGCGGCCAGCAGGCACGCCCCCAGCTTCCACAGCATCGCAACGAGGATGATTGCTTCCCACTCTACCCTTCGTGCCGGCAATGTTACGATTTGCGCACCTATCTTGACAGCCGACGAAGTTCACGATTATCACTGCAGAGCATGATCATGAGCAAGGGCGATCATGACCACGATGTCGCCTCAATCTCTATTGAGGCCGTCTCGGAGCTAGCTACGCCGCGCGATTACCCTCGCTCCGCGGGCATCGAAGAGATGGGATCATCCTTCAACGCCAATTTTGTTTTCGGCCCGGGTACACCTGCAGTAGCCATCGCCGAGGCCAAAAGCCCATACGCCACGGCTTTGGATATAGAAGACCTATACGACCCGCATGTTGATCCTCCAGAAGGTGTGCGGAAAAGAGCCGCCGTCTTCGTCCCCAACTTGGGTCCAGAGAGGCAGAAGAGACAGAAGGTTTAACCAGCAAAACCCCCACGAGCCATCTTCTTTGCACGAGCATCGCGACGATTATGATTCGCCCGCGATCCTTTGTGAGCCTCCTTGTTTTTCCTGGCCGCCTCTGTCTCCCTTTCACCTGTTGGTCCGGCAACATTGCCCCCTCTGCCACGTCCACGACCTCGTCCTCGTCCGCCTCCGCCTCCTCTTCCACCCCGAGAGGAGCCACCGTCCGCCTCACTCCCCTCCTCTCCCGAGCCAGCAGGGGTGGCTCTCCATGATGTCCGCTCCAACTGGGCTTGCTGTCCACTGAATGCATATTTGGCTTCCAAGCGGCTTTTCTCCCGAGGGTTTCTTGAAAGCATTACTGCCCATCCTTCCAACGCCTCGTCCGTCATTCCCGTGTCTTCTCTTAGCTTGGTTCTTGGGTTACTCCGTCTGGTGGCCGCATCGCGGTCAAAGATTTTAGAGTCTGCTTGGTAAGCCCGGAATAATCTTTCTTCGTGGACGTCGTTACCCGCATCCGCTTCGTTGTTAGTGGCATCAACAGTTCCGCCCACGTCGGCGGCATCATAGGTATCATCGCGTTCGTCATCATCGGAGTCAAATGCGGCGAGGGCAGCGAGAATGGCTGCCTTTTTAGGGGCCGTTGACTTGTCCTTTAGGATATCGTCGGCAGTCTTCGACGGCTTCTTGCCAAATGAGAGTTTGGAGGTATCGACCGCAAGGCGATCAAACTCATCATCGTCAAAGACGTTGTGGCGAGTTGCAAGTTGGGGCGGAGTAAGACGGGGTTCCAACTTGGCATGTCTAGGCTCAGGATGTGATGATCTATGAATGGTCAGTTGGTCAGTGTAAAGGATGTAGTAAAACGGGGTAACACGTACAGTGGCTCGGTGCGATCCGCTGTAGCTAGATGGGGCGGCAGGCTCTCTCCGAGCAAATTGGCAACAACCTGCTCGACATCGTCTTCATATTCATCTAGACACTTTGCCACGAAGCCTGATCCAAGATCAGGGAATAGATCTTGAACCTGTGTAATGTGGCTCATCTTGTGAACGTGCATATCCAAATCCACATCTTGTTGTGTCTGTTTCCCCTTGCCTTTGCCCACTTTCCTCCTAACAAGACGTTTTGGTCTAATCATGGCACCCTTTCTAAACCCTTCAAGCGATGTGATTCGGTTCTTTAGACTTTCTGCTGCTGGGCCGGAGTCTTCTGTCCTCCTTGACAGAATCTTCAGTAAAGGTGTGTTGGTAACAAGCTCCGGCACAAGGGAATCGTTGGCGTTCAGGGGCCCAGCCTTGTGGGCGTCCGCAGCAGCCTTGAGGGCGTACAACTCGTCATTTAACATGGACCATTTCGGGGGTTCGGCTTCTATCAAGCCCACCAGGCACAGGTAAATTGTTGTGACGATGACTTTTCGCAGGGGCGGGTTCATGACACGGAAACACACAACGAGGCCGTCAAAGAAGTCGGAGCCCGCGAGGAAGAGGGTGCAGGCATCCGGGGAGACGTGCAGCAGGTGGTTTAAACGCGTGAGCTGCGCCTCGACCAGCTGGAGGTCGCCCTTGATGCCAGCCTCGAGCTGGGGGATAAGGAGCTTCTTGAGGGAAGACAGAGAGGACTCGAGAGGCGCGGCGTGCTGGCGGAACAGCTGCGCAATGAGCGGCACAGTGACTCTGCGGGGAAAGATCTTGGCCAGGTCGGCGAGGAAAGGGAAGCCGAGCAGCTCAGGGTAAGGCGGGGGTGATGTGCTGAGAGCGCGGGTTGTGAGTTGAAAGACAGCCCTCATGAGCGGCGTCGAGCGTGAGCCCAGAGGCGATGTGCCCGCCTCGGCCGTCTCCTCGACAAACGAGGACAGGAAGGCGGCAACCGACTCATGTTTCGAGACGCCGGCCTTGAAGTCCCCGTCGGGCAGGGCCAGCAGGGCGTGGCATATCGAGATCCAGGCTTGCAGCAGAGAATCCCACTCCCGCGGCGAGAGGTGTAGTCGCCAAGCCGACTTGGGGAACGGAGCGAGGGGGGTTAAGAGGACTGGGTCGGGCATTCTAGTTCTGGGATTGCCCACAAGGTAAAGTTAGGAAAGGGAAATAAATGATGGTGTCTTGCGCTTGGGATGAGGGAGCGGGTTGAGGTCGGAGAAAAATAATAAAGGAAAAGAAGGGGGGGAAAAAGGAATTGCCCGTCGTATAAGTCATATATTAAAACATGTCGTTCTTCATATCAAAGCTTGAGAGGCGGCAAAGACAACTCCAATAGCAATGACAGTGTTAAACTGGTTTGGGCCATCGCCGGATGAATCATCAGAAGTGGATGCTGCTTCAGGCAGGCAGGTGTAAGTCTAGCCTCTCAACTTCTTTTTCCCAGTGAGCAAAGGCAGTAAAATAACAATGTCATACGCATACGCATACGCATGTGCAGTCATCTGTTGAATCAAATTTCAACCCGATTTCCAACATACAAGCCATCCCGTTGGTCAAAATCTTTGGGTAAAGCACTTCTCAATCATGAATTTCAACGTGATTAGAGCTCTTTTCCCATCTTTGTTACAGAGCTATACATCCTCGTCCAAGCCCCTCCATCTGCAAGCTTTGGCGGGGCTCATGGATCCTCTATTTTTTCGACCGTCTCCGCCAATCATGTCTCCCTTCCCGTCTCGCTCCTGGAGAATATGCGCTTAGTCCTCTTTTGTACTAGCGTTGGCTTCCGAGCACACACAAGCCCTACCACTCAAACTTCCCACCCCACCAAAAAAGTTCGCGATAATTGTCCCCTTATCATCTTCCTTTTCCACCCCCAACCCGCCTTCATCACTTTGCCGAAACGTTAGTTCTAGCACGTTCGAGTCTTGAAGGATAGCCCAAAATGTCTTACCAGAAGCCCGAGAAGGACCTTGGTGATGCTCCCGTACGTTGATTTCCTCTCCCTCGACTGAATCTCTCGCGACCACCGAACCGAAAGAGAAGAACAAAAAGACAAAACGTTGCTAACCTCCTGTCGCGACCTACAGAAGAGCCACAAGATCCGCATCACCCTCTCCTCCCGCAAGGTTCAGGTCCTCGAGAAGGTCTGCACTGAGATCATCGAGCGTGCCAAGAACAAGGACCTCCGCGCCAAGGGCCCCGTCCGTCTTCCTACCAAGACCCTCAAGATCACCACCCGTAAGACTCCTTGCGGTGAGGGTTCTAAGACCTGGGACTGCTACGAGATGCGCATCCACAAGCGCCTGATTGAGTACGTCAAACCCCGTCTCTCGGAATTCCGCAATCCCAATGCACATGTACTAACGAGCGCCGTTACAGCCTCAACGCCCCCACTGAGGTCGTCAAGCAGATCATTGTCAACATCGACGCTGGTGTCGAGGTTGAGGTCACCATCGCTGCTTAAGGGATTGGTTTTCGTGGATGGGAGGGCCGGGAATGATACCCCTTTGGGTCAGGCTGCGAGCGAGCACCCGGCTCCGGTAGACGGCGAAAATGAAAAAAAAATCGAGAACTGTCTCCAACCGCAACAATTTGGGCTCTGATTTGCCACGCGTGAAATGATGAACATTTGCTATCCAGCCATCCTAGCCGGAATAATCAACACAGCTCTAAGGGCAGGCATCGAAACGGACAGCTACACCTTGAAGTGTCCTCAACCCCATATAAAGCGATGTTCCATACAGCAGCCGACTTTCCTTCATCTAGTAACCCGCATTGTCAAAGTATTCGTATCCCTCCCCACTCCGTATAATAATGCCATGCTCAACGCCAGTTGATACGTAAAGTCCATGTATCTGTCAAAACATTCAACGCCAGCCGTTGCCTTTAAAACCTTCCGTCTCTTGATTTTTCTCATTTTGACATACAAGTTCTCAAAAATCCCACACTGTGCATTCCCTAGGCGGCGGTAGCTCAGGCATGAGACCATCCTGAAAGGACCCCGTCTGCTGAAACGCTGCCCACTGCGCCTTTGATTTCTCATCGTACTGCTCTAGAGGCAACTCTGTGTCCTTGGTGTAGCCAGGTGCCCCGTCGGGGAACCAGATACGGCGCCAAGTCCCATCGAATCCCCTGATGCCAGGCTTGTCATCCTTATACATTACTGGTTTTCCCTTAAACATCGAGAGGCGACCATCCATGCCCTTGGAAGCGTAGCTCTCGATTGGAGGATGCTGTCTGCTGCTTCCAGGGGGATAAGGGTTCCCAGCCGATGCTGCTGGTTTCTGAACTTGGCCCTGTTGAGCGACATTGGACACGGGCGCCGAGTTGAAGGGGTTGGATTGCTGCTGATTCTGCTGGCTCTGCTGCGGCGCGAAACTATTTGATGGCGCCGGGGCCTGGGCAAATGGGCTGCCACCGGGCCCCAGGGTAGTGGTAGCAAATGGGTTCGGCGCCGCATGAGTAGAGTTCTGGGCAAAGGGTGAAGGAGCCTGTGAAGGTTGCCCGAATGGATTGGGCGCATTGTTATTGTTGCTCTGGGCGTTGTTATTATTAGAGGCAAACGGACTATTCCCTTGAGTACCAGAAGCTGCTCCAAATGGGTTTCCAGATGACACGTTGGTGTTATTCGACGCTGGCGCAAAGGGACTTGGGTTATTGTTGGAGGCTGTATTGTTGTTTCCTGATTGTGCAAAGGGGCTCGACCCGTTACTAGTGTTGGCAGATGCTACAAAGGGGTTTGGTTTTTGACCAAGCTGGCTCGGTTGTCCGAAAGCACTCCCCTGGTTAGTGGGCTGCGAGGGTGTGCCAAAGGATGGCGTTCCAAATGGGCTAGGTTTCGCACCCAATGCAGAGGGTTGACCAAAAGCGCTTCCTTGGTTACCGGGCTGGGCTGGTTGCCCAAATGATGGAGTCCCAAATGGATTTGACCGTTGTCCTAGAGCCGAGGGCTGGCCAAATGCAGAGCTCTGCGTGGTAGAAGCTCCTGTGCCAAACGGAGGTGGCGACGAGTTATTGTTGTTGCCGCCGAAGGGGTTGGACTGGGCAGATGTGTCAGGGACCAAAGATTTGGGCCTCTTCCCGACGAGAAATTCGCCAAAGGGTGCTCCTTGCGTCCCTTGTTGGCAAATATCTATTCGGTTTGGATGCTTGTTCTCGGCGCTCGAGAGAAACTGTACCGCATCTTTGGCATTGCGGGCCGCATTTTGCATTTGCTGTTGCGCGTTGGTGTACAGCTGTTGGGCCTCGTTCAACTGGGGCGGTCAGTTCCTGGGGCTCTCAAGAGCATCGGTCAAGGTCGCTTACAGCTTGTTGTTCGTTGCCAGAAACTTTCCCCATCATAAAGTGTAGCCGCATCTCTTCAAAGCTCTGCTCCCGCGGGTAGCCCCCAAACAGCTGTTCGGGAGCATCCCGTCCGGGGGCATAGGCGGAGAGAATCCATTGGGGCGTTTCGGTCGTAAGGTCGCGCTCTATTGCCTCGGTGGTGATGCTGTATTTCTCTGTCACTGTGTCAGATGTCTCAAGTCGGCGCAGCGGTCAGAAACCAAGCTTCGTACCCCCGGGGTTCTGGCTATTGTTCCCGCCATCCAGAGCTCCAAAACGGCTGGGACCTGGGTTTCGAAAGTTGTTGCCCCCGCCAGCGTTGACGTGCTCAAATCGACAGTTGTCTGCATCCAGTCAGTGCTTCCGATTCGTCGGCATCCGCCAGGCAATGTCGTGGCGTTCGGGATGTCGACTGACTGCCGTATCTGCAATTGCCGGTCTGATAGAATTTACAAATCGTCATCGTAACGGTTGAGGGCGGGTCGGCCAGGGACAAACGAGTGGATTCTGGTGTCGCGCAGTATCACGCTACCACATTTCGTGGGATAGACACCGCTTTGTCGTCGGGGGAGGGTGGGGGGGGTGTGGTGAAGGGTGCAAAAGATGAGGTTGCGGAAGAGGAACGACCGTGTGGCAGGCGCGGCAAACTGGGCTTCAGCCTTTCCAGCCTCGCGGTTAGCTCACTACTTTTTTTTGGGCGGCCTGTTAGGGGGGGGCCGAGCCTTTTGGTGGGGCCTGCTCGCGAACGCGCAAGTCCTAATTCCTCCAAGTGATGCCATTTGACGACAGGAATATCTATACTCGACCTTCTACGACACCCACTCTCGTGATCGCTCTTTCTTTCTTCTTTTTTTTTTCGGGTGTCAATGCAATAAAATCGTTTTTGATTGCATCGATTCCTCATGCGGATTGTGGTAGCCACTAACCCAGCATCCCACTCCGGCTTTCATCAAGTTGGCGACGAAGGAAGCAGATCAATGTTTTTTTACGATAGGAAGCTGATTAGAAAATAAAATTCGGTATTTTATTCTTGCAGTTCTGTTTCTGTCCGATATGGGTCCCAATGAACCAATACCTACAAGTCAAAAATTGACTTCGTTGTTATTGACATGATAGGCTCGTCCATTCATCGTCAAGTCATCATAATCCCAAGGCGCCGCTATACTAGAGAAGAAGAAAAGAAGAAGAAGCCCATCAACGTTCCCATCCTGTAGAAATTATGTGCAATGCAATCTCAAAACTATACCCTTTCCACCTTGCGGAACTCAACCATTACACCATCTTTGGCGCTGGTGAATGTATCATACAACTGCAGTTCAGTTGTTCGATGGCGGCCCCATTCATAACCGGGCTTGCCCTCAGCAGGGTCGTCAACACCAATCGCCCTTCGCATATCGTACAGGTACATGGTTCGCGCGAGAGTGCTAGTCATCTCCACATACGCCAGTCCCTTTCCAATGCAGCCTCTTGGACCAACACTGAAGGGACAGAAGGCACTCTGTGCCAGGGCCACTTCATCCTCAGTGGTTTCACGGCCAGTAAGGGGGTTCATGGCGCCGACCAGCCACCGCTCGGGCACATACTCGAAAGGTAAATGGAAATAACTGTCGTTGTGGTGGATAGCATAGTGAGGAGTGCCGACGACGGTACCCTCGGGAACGGTTTCACCATCAATGGTGATGCCACCAGCCAAGACTTCACGAGGAACGATGCCGCCGACTGACGGCGAGAGACGCATTGCTTCGTCAATGCAGGCTCGTAGATAGGTACATGACGCCAAGATGGCGCCTTGGCTAACCTCTTCGACGTCGTTGAATTTGGAGCGAATCTCTTCCGTGACAATCTTAAGGGCACGTGGGCAACGGACGAGGTAGAAGATGGTAGCCGCCATAGCGGTAGAGGTGGTGTCGGATCCGGCAATGATACTATAAAACACGTTGTTGGTTTCTGGGATCTATAAAAATTCGGGTTTTCAACTTACAGCAAGTTGGACTCTCCCCAGAGCTCGGGGGTGCTGAATCCCTGGCCAGTTTCGGGGTCGCGAGCCTTGAGGAGGTAGTAGAAGAAGTCTCGTCGGTCCGTTTCCTCGCCAAGCTTGGCGCGCTCAGTCAATTGACCCTTGCTGTAAGCCATATATCGGACACGGTCAGCTGCAAGCTTGGGGAACATTACTCTGTCGAGCTTGAGTCTATCGACGACCGGCATTGTTCCACACTATGACATGTTAGACAATACATTGAGCTTGGCCAGGTCAAGTTTCTACTAACAATCAGATGACGAGTCGTCGCTGCCTCTACGAGTTTGAGGGCAAACCGGTTATCAGGGCTCTCAAGCATGTGGAACGCCTTTCCGAAGCTCAGGTCTCCAAGAATGTCCATGGCTAGGTAGTTGCACCAGTCACTCATGTTGCGAGGCTGTGTCCAGCCCTTGGACTCGGCTCCACCGTCCTCAATTCCAATCTGGTGGCAGAAAGTTCGAACATTGCCGAGGATATATCGCTGCATCTCCTTCATGGCGCCCTCGGCAAACGCGTAGGACAACACTCGGCGCTTTCGGGCATGGAGCTCCTTGTCCCGAGTGTTGTGGGTGTTGGCTGCCGGGTGGACAAAGGCATTGTAGAATTCGGCTTTGCGGACATTGGATCGGAAGCCGTAGATATCTTTCAGGGACTTGTTTGTGTTAAAAACAAGCGAGTTGGGGCCGAATCGAACAACTTTGCCTATTGGCGTGGTTAGAATGTCGGCATGACAGTGTTGTTGCAGAACAAGACCGTACCATATTTCTGGTGTAATCTCCAGAACTCCAAGTGTCGGTCGCCTTTATAAGCATGGTAGAGTTGATAGGCATCTGTAATCTTGGCCAAAAATGGGCCTGGATGCTTGGCCAGCGGGTGGAAGTAGACGCGGTACACCACAATGCCCACGGCCTGAAAGACCAATTAGTAGCCGATTATTGTATAATTGGTACTCAGCAGCCCCAGGAAGGAATAAAACGTACGTAGAGCAGTCCGGATGCTCCGATGAGGCCCAGCCACATCCATAAATGTCCCAAATCGAGTGCCATCTTGTGTAAGTCGCTTCAGATCATGTACTACAAAACACAGGTTAAATGGAAGCAGCAGGGGAAGCTGGAGGGGGGGCAGGGCTTTTAAACCACAAAAACGAGCAAAGTGCTTGCTCCAGTATCAACGGCATTTATACACCGGGCCCCGGATCCTTTCCATTGTCATTAGCTTACGCTACGGTGCTCTTTGATACTTGTCAAGGTGGTCAGCGGGCCCCAACGCCAATCGGCTTGTTGCGGCAAAGGTACCACATCATGCACCAAAGCGGCCGTCTAGATGCCGTGGCGGTTAGGTTCGGATTGGAAATGGCGGAACTCTGACGCGATGGGTCTCGAAGACGTAAAAATAATCATATAGCAGGGGGGTTCAAGCATATTGATTGGAGAATTGGGTGTTTGCAAACGTTCCTGCCCCTCGTGTAGGTACGATGCGGCGTGATGTGGGGCGTGTCGGTGTTGGATCTAGATTGCATCTCGGAGAGGCACAGAGAGCAGCGTCTGGAGGGGGGGGAGCCATCTGAGAGGAAAATGCGGGGGGGCTTGGTTGATTGCCGGGGTCAATGACGGTGACAGGGCGTGTTTGTTGGTCTATGATAGTCTTGGGGGCTCATTCATATCGATCGTCGTATTTCTCTAGCGCTTTTGGCTTTGGTCCAAGTCTCAGCCCCAAGGTCAGCTGCTAGCTTGGATCTCTCCAAGGCTTGAGCTATGGTGAACTACCGCTGTCTATCAACCATGTGGTCAGCGCCAGGGCCAAGTCTCGAGCTCAGCACGTCGTCATTCTCCAGTTCTCTGTGCTTTGCTACTTTGCCCTCTCTGTCATTCCCCAGCTTACGTCTCAGCCTACCCATGCCATAATTCGCTCCTACATACTGCCCCTCGCCCCTCGCCCCTCGCCCCTCGCCTCACCTGCCGTTTCCGGGCATTGTAATCCGTTTTTTTATCCCTGTGCCCGCAAAAATAAAGTGGAAAAAAAAATTAGGAAAGATAAAAAGATAGAGATCTAGTAGATCGCGGAGATATTAGCTTGTCGTCACTCCGATACTATGTAGTCGCTACGGCATGACGTGGGGCTCGTTTCGGTGTAATCGGAGTGGGGTCTCAACGCCGGATTCTGGCATGTAGCTTACTTTTACCGATTGCAATGGGAGCTGTCCGGTTTTGGTTTCCCGCGAATCAGTCATCGGTGGTTGAGTTGTGGGTGGTCAGCCATCGGAAAGGCTGGGATCGGGTCAAGCAAACGGCTTAACCAGATTATACTGGCGTGAAACTACACTCGTATCAAACGCCCTTACATCACCGAGGTTATCGTAACCGAAGAACAAGCCACTTCTACCAACACAGTATAGCAAGACCTGTGTAGAACTTCAGAAGGAATTACTAGGCCAGTAGACAAATGAAATTGCATTCCTACTTCGATTCCCTCCTCCCAAAGTTTGCATCAGTGGCACAATGTGAAAAGATGCACACTTACCCTGCACCAAGCTACAACAGGGTCGAACGAGGGGCATACCCACTGATATTTGACATATTGAGTGTAATTAAATGAAACTTTCCAAACCCCCGCGCTTGGCAAATGTGATTGTCATTAAAAATGTTTCATTCTCTCAGGCCAATCCCCCAGTTTCATCCATGGTCCCACTTTTTGTGTTACCGGGTCCATTCTTACCTGCCGAAATAGCGCTCAAGACTAGGGGAATATGTGACGACATGAATTAATCTGTTTATAATATGTACATGGTAACACGAAGCCAAGAGACTCTAGTGACCTTACATTATTCGTGTAAATAATTAATGCATGAACTTATCCCACCCCATTACCTATCCGAAGGTGACAAAAAAAAAAAAAAAAGAGGTGACAACTAACCTAGGCATCGTTATAATACCTTGGCTCGTCGAAAACATGGTATCTATGGTCTCTAACGCCCTTGCCACGGAACATGGCGGGGTATCTCCAGCCTTTAGGAACCTCCTCTTCCTTAACACGGCGGTTGCGCTCCTTCTCCGTAAGAATCTCCAGTGCCGCAATCTCCTCAGTTGACTCTGGGATCTTGAATTTGACCGTCTGTAGCTCGGTGTCGGTAATAGTGCTGCGGCTTACACGGGCATAGCCCACACGCTTCAGTCGTTTAAATAAAATATATTCGCACCATCGGTCCCAGTCTGATGGGTCCACGTCATGCATGCCCGACTTTTTGCTGACATAGTTGTTGTAATTACCCTTGTGAGGCTTGGTAACAAGATAGCTGAGCAAGAACGCTGGGCGGGGGCTCGAGCCCATAAGATCAGCGAGATATAGCGACTGAAGACGTCTATCCTCGGGATCCTCTTCTTGCCCGGAGTGAAAGACGAAAACATCAACCAGCTGCCCGTAGACATCTAGCGTCGCGTGAATTGCGGGAGCAAGCTCGCCAACGGGGCTAGGAAGAAGGTGATGCTTGGATTCGACAATAGGAAACTTGGAAAGGAGGGCGGCTCCCCAGGTATGTTTGTTGGGGCCTGGGCCGTAGTCGACGTACATGCCAAGCTCCTCAGCCAGAAACTGGGTGGTATCTCTGTTGCCCATAATGATACGCTGGTTATCTGTCTCAAGAAGACCGACCACGTCAAGCTCTAGTTCCTTGATGAGGTCTCGCATACGGTATTCGGAGGACCACATGTCATTATCCAGAGAAAAGTGGATGGTCCAGATACCAGCCGTGAGAATTCGGTCTTCAGGATGATAAGGCTTGTAGTCGTTGGTTGGGAAGCGCCTGAAAGAAGCACAAAGGAATAGCACATTGATGAGAAGAGTGGTGACGCCAAAGTATTTTCTCTGCTGAACCGAGGGTGAGCGCTTCGTCTGGTGACGCTGAAGCTTTGTTGAGTTGATACTGTAGACGCCTGCAGCAATCATTGTCACCATTGTCATCATAACCCAGTCTGTGTGTTCGCGAACAGCCTGGCCACCTGGGACGAAGGCATATGCGACGATCCAGACATGAAACAACGTCATAAACGTGTAGAACAAGAAGCCATAGCCGAAGGTCTTGGCAGGGTTCAACCTTGCCGCGTGGGTGAGCATAGGGACAGATACAGCCATCAAGTATGCGGCTATGGTGAGGGCGCCATAGTATCCCGTCCAGTGGCTGGTGAAAGTCAGGAGTCCAGCGCCAACTGTGCCCACAAGGAACGAGAGCCAGCTGCTTGCAAGACTGGGGTTCAAAAGTCCACTGAATAGACCACAGGACATGGCGAGAACGGTGAGCCAGCCATGGGTGGAGGAGAAAGGACCACGGATTGGGTAACCCTCCCAGCCCCAGAGAATCATAGTGCTAGTGTCTGAAAGCAAGGAGTGAAGACCGAAGAAAAGACCTCCGATGCCGAGAGAGGTGGCCATGCTCGACCGAGTTATGGTTGGGCTAGAGTGAACGGCGATCGTCAAGGGAGCCTTTCTGGTGAAGCGAAGAACAGCGAGGACACCGAAGACGATACCAGTACAATTCCACCCGCCATTCTCGGCATGCATGATAGGCCAGATGGGGTTGTTGGTCCACCAAGCGTACTTGACAGTAGAAGAGAGAATTAGGCCGACCATCCACCCAAGAATCTTGGCTTCAAGTCGGCCGTCATGGCCAGACTCGGTGTAAAGTGTGCCTGCCCAGCCCAGGCAGGCCATGGCCACACCAAACGTTACCGCAAGAAGACGAATGACAGGCTCAGTTACTAGATAAGATGCAATCGCCACAAGAGACAAAAGGTGGACGATTCGGAGGTTGTTGAGCACCCATGATCGTACGGGGCCGACGGCCAGAAGGAATGGGGAGACAGCACCCAAAATGCACACTTCGTAGCCGGAAATGCCCATGTACCACAGAGGGAAATCTAATTGACCATTAGATGCTGACAGCTATTTCTCCATGTTTTAAGACTTACACCACACTAAAAGACCCAAGCTGGTAAGAATGGACCAGAAAATGAACTGCAAAATGTCAGATGCTACTTGCTGCAGGTCCACGCAGTGACTCCCAACTTACGCCATTGTAAACGTCTGCTGCAATGTCGAGAGCTTGAGCCCAGGTGAAATTGGCGGCAAAAGCGCCACCAGTTGCAATTTCTTTTCTGTTTTTTTTGGTGTCAATTGCTGCCACGCCAGAATTCACAATAAAGACAGTGCAATTACTTACTCCTTTTCCAAAGCGGCAGTCAGGACGGAAGATCGGTTGTCACTGCGAAAAAAACTTAGAATCATTTTCCGACTCAGCAATAATTTATTTGTGTTCAGATTGCATCGAGTACAAAACAGACACTACCTCGGAAGCCAATTGACGTACCCCTTTGTCACTCCCTTGACATCGCGGACCGTAACCTCCAGTGAGTCAAAGTCTAGCGCTGTTACTGCGTCGAATGCTACGTCGAACAAAATCAACGACCATTCGAAGAATGCGTACGCTGTATAAGCTGCGGGAATCCACAAAGTTAGCGGGGTAATTTAAAATGGGCACAGAGAGCACTGTGGTGTCTCACCTCCCGGGACACGGTGGACCTTGTGTTGGATAAAGAAATAGATCAGAGGCACAAGGGTGCCAAAGAATGCGCTGGCAAGATATTTGCGATACCTGATGGCGCGTGGATTCGCAGGGCTCAGCGCAATGCAGCCGGTGGTCCAAGGCAGCGTCGCAACAATGTACGAAATCATGAGGATGTCGTGCCAATCATGGTTGTCGGTGGAGGTGATGTATGTCCAGCCACCGCAGGTCAGGGTTCGCAACAGACCCATGAGGGCAACGAATGCGGGGAGTTTCTGGCCCGGCCGGCGCGTAAGAAGATACCACAGACCAACGAGAGCGAATCGAGGACCTGTGACGCATTAGAAATGAAGCAGAAGAGCACGAGAAGCTGCGCGCACCGGATGTGATGGCAATGAAAATCATAAAAACAGAGCGTTCAGGAAATCGGTCGCCAATGGTGGCGGAGACGGAGGGGAACCATTCTTGCGGGTAGCCGTAGAATTCGTTCTTGACAATCTTGTGGTAGTGTAGCGAGACGCCGACGACCAGAGCACTTAAGAAGGCAGCTAGGAGAAGCAAAAGATGCGTTAGCTTCCACACCGAGTGATCCGATCTGGTGATGCTTCGCATCGCGAAAATCGGCGAGTGTTCAACGTACTGTAAGCAACGGTCGTGTGCGCCCAGCTCACCCAGCGTCCGTTGAAGCTGAAGACGACGCCAGTGTCTTTGTCCTTGTATCGAGACGCCATTTTGACTGTAAAAACGACAGAAACAACTCTGCAATGCTCCGTCCGAGTGATCCGGGAGCAAAGACTTGGGTCAACAACGAGCGAGGAAGAAAAGAAGGTGCAAGTGGTGAGATTCTCGGACAGGATTGACGGGCCTCGGAGCTTTCATCATGCGCTGCGCTCCGGCGATGTAATTGTGCTGTAGTGGGTCCTGGCGACGGGGATCAACCCTGGCCAAAGCGCCAGCGGTTTGATCCTCTGTCGCTCAAAGCGCCCATTGTGTCCCGCACTTAACCTAATTTACACGGGCGAGCCTATGACAGACGATGGCACACCGGCTACGTAACAAGGCTGAGAGGTCCCACTAAAAAAATTAAAAAAGTCTTTCGTATTTGCAGCCTTCATCATCTCCAACACCATCACCACCCATCCTGCACAGCGGGGCTACCAACATTCTTGTCGCCGAAACGATTTGACGAGTAATTATTCAACATGGCGGGTGTGACAGATAAGGCGAGATTTTATCTTGAGCGCGCAGTGCCGCAGTTGAGGGAGTGGGAGGAAAAGGAAATCTTCTCCAAGGTGCGCCACCATTGTTTTTTTTTCTCCCGCTCCTCACCAGACAATCATCTCAACTGACACACTGTTCTAGGATGAGATTCGCACCATCGTCAAGAAACGCAACGATTTCGAACACAAGGTTCTCTCCCCGGGCAATAAGGCATCAGATTGGTCATCCTATGCTCAGTGGGAGCAATCCCTCGAGGGCCTTCGTAACAAACGTTGCAAGCGACTCAAGATCCGCCATCTCAACTCTGCCCACGCGGGCCAAGGCCGAACACTAGCAATTTACGAGCGAGGTGCCAACCGCCACCCAGGGAGTAGCGAGCTCTGGAGGGAATACCTGTCGTATGCCGCCGAAGTCAAAGCAGCAAAGCGCTGGCGCCGCACCATGACCAATGCGCTTCGAATGATGCCGACGGATCCGGAACTTTGGGTAATGGCCGGACGACGTTCAGCACGGAATGGCGATATGGCTGCAGCCCGCGGTTTTTTCATGAGAGGATGTCGATTCTGCACAAAAGACAGCAAGCTATGGATTGAGTACGCAAGAAGTGAGATGGAGTGGTTGGAGAAAGTGGATCAGAGAAAAGCATCCAAGGCTGGTAAAAACGATGCCCTCCGTCCCGACAGGGTTGAGGATGATGATGAGCTTCGAATCGTCGACAGCGACGATGAAGACGACGATGAGAACATGCTCCCCGAACCCTCCATGGCCCAGGCCAAGATTATCGACAAGCAATCGGCCCAGAAACTCGAGTCGAACCCTGCCATGGACGGTGCCATCCCGATGGCGATCTTTGACATTTCTAAAAAACAAGCCTTTTTCAACTCTGGTGTTGCAGAGGCGTTTTTCTTCATGTTTGCATCATACACCCAGGTTTCGGTTCAACCCAGAATATCCCAGCATGTTTTGGATGCTCTGGACCAGGACTATCCTAACCACCCATCCACTTGCAATGCGCATATCCGCCGACCTATTATTGGTCTTAGCCCTTTTACGGCAGAGTTCCCAAAGAACTTGAGAGAGGTTTTGGGGCGTCTGAACAAGTACATGGATGTCGTAACAGACCGCGTAGGTTTGCAGAGTAAGACAGTATCATGGATTGATGAGTATTTGGCGTTGGAGAATCTTGATGAGGGCGTTCGAGCAGTGCTGGAGCACACTAAAAAGAAGGCGTTGGTTGTATAAATGTGTAATTTATGGTTTGAGGATTTGAATCAAGGACAACCCAATGTGAATCAAAAGTAAAGCTGACTCAATATTATACTTTTCCATGATATGAAATTCATATTCCTTTTATTTTATTTTATATACATTTGTTTTTTGTTTTAGAAAAAGACTAAGCAGGTTAACAAAGGAATAACCGTTGCTAATTTATCAGTTAAGGAAACCATCAAGATAATGCGCCAAATATAATGAAATACAGTAGTTATCCTAGTAATTGCAACACCCAATTAATGCAATTTCCCCATAACTGCAATATAATACAAAGATTGAAATTTTTTTGTATAGCTAAATGTGCAACTGCAATATGCAACAAAAATATTAGAGCAGGGATATTTATAGGGATTAAAACCAAGGTCTATAACTTAGTGTGATTAGCACGAGAAGATGGAGGGTGGGAAATTTTAGTGAGAAAATTGATCTTGGAAGCTGCTAAGAGCTGGATTTCAGAGAAAAAATAATGGAGTAAATGGCAATGCAAATTAATAACTAAATAGATAGCTAATCATAGTGCTGCTTATATTCCTTGCCTTTATTCCAACAGCCGCAATATGCCCTCGTGGTTATTGCAGATTTCTTATAAGTGCAATACGGCGGGCTGTGTCAATTCGTTGCAGTTACTAGGATAACTACTGTAATAGTATTTGGGTCGCTGTGGTTGGATACTGCGTTAAATTCCTGGTTGAAGGTGGAGAACCATGCCCTTGAGAACTGTGGTGGGGTAACGTTGCCATCTATCTTCACTACAAATCGACTTGAGCATCATAAATTAGGACTGGAAGATTAGAAAATTTACAGCGTCTTGGGCGCGGTAGGATGATACAGTACAATAAATTTTGGGCGTCAGTTAACAGAGCTTTTTGAGCGAAGGGGCGCCACACACTGTGCTCGCTATCCGTGGAGCATTTGGCTGATGGCACCATACGTCAGTGGCATGTGCGCCACGGCCCGATCATTTTGCAGCAACATTTCCTGAATAGGACACCTGCTGGTGTGGGAACAGTAGTTTGGCCTATGAAATGCAGGGGATTATTGCCCGAATGCAACGCATGAGACCAATGCGGGGAAACGCGTCAAGGATGGCCTCGTGTCCGTTTAATCTCGCTGTGACTTATGGTGGTAACAACCTCTCTGAGAGTGTTTTTTTGGGGGAGGGACGTGCTTTGGGCGAGTTGCCGTGAAGAATTTGGGCCCTGTACTATCTATACACATGTATATAGGTAGTTAAAGTTGGCAAGCAAATCACATACTTTCTGGCCTTAGTGAGGGTTTGCGACCTGCGATAATATGGCGCGGCTGGGAGTTGTTGGGCGGCTGAAATACGGCTATTTATACCTATGCCATGCATGTCTTGCAGCACAGCAAAATGAAGAGCAACCGATGTGGGCGATGACGAGATTAGGGTCGGACGGGTTCGCCGTCATGATATTGGATAAACTATCCTCTCCACTAGCTGCCGAAAGGATATTGCTGGTTGCAGGACGCCAGTTGACCATCGGGGCCAGCCACAATTGGAGCATGTCTCCGTCTTTTTGAGGATTGGTGACCCCGGGGAAAGTAGGCGTCCGAAGCGCGAGACCTATTTGCCACTACCAGTTCCGTTTGGGACTGCAGTGGCGGAATAGTGTGTTACCCAAGAAATCAAGATAACTGGGGCCAGGCATGTCTGATGACCTGCCAGTCACTAGCCATCAGAAGTCAATCCATGAGAATGAATGAATTGCACACGATAGAAAGGGATGGGCGTTTAAGGAAACGAAAAATAAAATGAAAGCAAACAGAGAAAAAAAAAGCGGTGAAGAGTGAGAAGTTTTTGAGGTGGTTGACGATACTTTTGCCTTAAGCTTGGTGGAGCCAGAGCAGCGTTCGCTTTAGTGGTATTGACCCAAACGGAAGGTTGTGCTTGCACTAAATAACTAGTTAAGTAGCCCCCCAGCGGCCCAGGTGCCGGCCTTTCAAATTCAGGTCCAACTTTCTGGGTGCCCCGCCAAGTATCTATTTAAACCTTCTTTGGGGAACTGTGCCTTCGTGAGCTATAATCGTAACCACCACTGATGTTGGGCTGAAGTCGTTTTGATTAGTGGCATGTCAATTTATTCTCCTAGCCACTCTTTTGCCGGTGATTTTCATTTTCCAATATTCATACTTCACCTTTCTTGCCACCTCGGCGGTGTTGGATCGCACTGGACTTGTGCATGTTTGGCGCGCGGTTTGTCCCCTGGATGAGACGTGATGAGACGATCCGGTGAGGTAAATAGTAAACTTGGTCACTCTTCTTTTTATTTGAACCGGGGATTACTATAGAAAGTCGTCATTTTGCATCGAGGAAGGCCGTACACAGCCCGCGGATACAGTTGCCAATGCGATTCATTGTCCGTCTTGTCCTGAACAAAGCATGTCGTGTCCTCGTCGGGCGTTTGAATAGCGTAGTGTAGGTCTTGCTCCTGCACTGAGGTTCGCTTTACACTGTGGAATTGAGGCCGCGACGCGAACATCACCCTCAACCGCTAACTGTAAACACTCCTAGGTATGAGGATCAATGTGTGTCCCGGACTCACATGTGATGAATTCCAATTTCAGCTATGTGTGCGCGTTGCTCGTTACTTCGGTAAGCCGTAATGTGGCCACTTTGCCCATCAAGATCACACAAAGAGGGGGGCACTAGCCCGACACGATGACTGTGCGAGGTAATTGAAAATCCATTGTGGGATGCTAAGAATCACGGAGAGAAGCAAGGGTGGTGATGATCTCGACGACGGGTGAGCGCGGGCGCGCCGAGTAGGGATCTTCCAATAAGTAGATGTGGCGGCATGTCTACTTCGGCCGCAACCCCAGAGATAAACACGTTAGGGAATGAGGGCCGGAGCAGCGGGCGTTTCTGAGAAGGCTGGTACGGCCGCAGGGTACAATAGGCCCTCATCATCGTATCGTAATAATCGCAGATGTAGGTCTCGAATGAAGCAAGAAGACAGGTAACGCCCGCCGAGGGGAGGACCGTGGGACAGGGAACATGGCCCGCTAAGTCACCCCGGCTTTGATTTGGGTGGTGGGGGAAAAGCGAGTGATGGAGCGTGCGAGCTGTTGATTCAGCCAAGGTACGCGAATGATGCCGGGATTTGAGGCGGATCAATCATCAAGGGGAAACCAAGCCCATAATCAAAATAGGGTGGCACACGAAAAAGCTTTTTCTGGGACCGAAATGGACGTCTGGTGGGATGGATGCTTTGAGGATGATGTGGTTGTTTGGAGAGGGGACGGGATGGGATGGGATGGGATCAACGACTAAATTGGGCGGATGGATGTGATCAAAAGACAGTGGCCCAGCACCACCAAAAAGCCTACTTACCAAATAAGCAGAAATAGGGACATCGGCTGGCAGCAGCAGAAGCAGTAGCACGTAGGTGTAATTGCGGAGAATTTTTCGTCTGGTTACCTGAAGAAAAGGGTCCCTCCCGTCAGGTTAGGTACGGTAGGCCGGCAGGAGTAGGCATTTCACATAACTACCCCCCCTTCCCCCGTTCCCTCTGCCTACCCATTTTCCCTCCCATTTTTCACGTCTCCGACACATTCTTTCCCCTCCCCTGACCCGGATTCTGCTTTCTTTTATGCCTAACGGAGTGTGTTGCTGTCGTGCCTCGCTTTCATCGCCGGCCATGTACACCTAGACGCCCATATGCTGGAATTTTGGAGACAGGAGCCATGCGAACGAACATTGGTAGCGGCCGGGTGCCGTCAACATGGGACGAAAACATGCCCAGCACTGCAGCGACGTTAAAAAAACCACCATTTCCGGTTGATTCTGGATCATTTCATCTACCGATGACAATCGGAGGACAAATGCGAAGGCGCCCGCCCTTGACCGGTTCTTTGGAGGTACTCAAAACGGCGCTGTTTTGGCCTTGACGAGCGGCCCGACCAGGATGGCATCCACTCGGAAGCCCCAGTAGTGGGCAGCCTGCGCATCAGGCGCCACCACAAAACAATCCCCGGATTCATAACCTGGCAGCCCTGCACCCCTTTCACAGGAAGCATGAACCCACGTGTTGTCAGCAGTCGGGTATTTCCTGAGTCTGATCACTCAAATAGGAGCACTGGGCTGCTTTGGAAGCCAAAAGGTGAAATGTTTTGCCTACGAGATGAGACAACGAATTGGAGAAGATGACGCTGCTCGCATGCGTTGGTTGGGGGCCCTGGCCCATCTCATGGAGCTCGCCTGCCGTCGTTGCCCAAACACTTGTAGCCTCCAAGGGCTGGGTGGGTTGTGCTACTGGCGGGGCCGCCGCTGCAGGCGCCATTTTCGCTGGACCGCTGGAGCAAAATCTGCCTGATCAGATTGGATGCCGCTTGTTCAGCAAGAGGGGAGTATTTCCGATGGCGACATCTTGGCTGTCTTTGTCGACCGATTTCCAGCCAAATGTGAGATGAGACAGACAGCACGAGTGTGCGGCACACAGTGCTATCGAGGGGGGCGGGTTAATAGAGTACCGCCCCAGGTGTCCGTGTGCATCCAACCATTTCAACTGGCGGTTTGATTGGATGTGGTAGTTAACCCAGAAGATGGCGAGAACGAACATCTTTGGATCGGTGTCTTTTTTTTTTTTTTTTGTGGCTTCTGATCCGGCGAGGTGACCTGAGCTTCGCTGTCGGCCACGGAGACATCGGATTCCATGATACCATGGATACCACAGACACGATCTATCAACGACAGGAACTGGTTTATGACCCGCACTTTGCAGCTGTATTTCAACCCAATTGCTCTTTCAACCTCTGCTATATATTGCATGCCGATTCGCAACTCGACCTTCATCATTTGCTTGCAAGTTCTGCAACGAATTCGCGGAATCCCTCAGCTCGGAAACAACTGGCAAACATTTGGTTTGACTTGTTTACCACGGGATCTGCTCCCTACTCATGCGCAGTATTGAGAAATGAAAGGGACTAGAGATGCGTGCTTTATTCTGGATATACGCATGGGGAGAATCTAGACGTGCAATGCGAAATACCAGCGTTCTGACCGTGCTATGTATGCACATGGGTGGTTTCGCTTGGCAAGCATGAGTCTCCCTGTAGTTATGGCGCACCGTTTTCTGTCCGTTGACCCAGATTGGCAAAGAGTGATAGTGGACTGATACACGGCCCATGCAACCTGTTAGGGGAAATGTGGCATCTGGCAGGACTCGTTAACCCACTCAGAAGACTTGTTATCAGCTTCCTAGCAGCAACACTGATTGGACAAAGACCCACATGCTTAGCTGATTCCTAAGCGACGCTAGTCCGGGAATAGGCAAGGGGAAATCCAGACTCAGCCTCTCGGCGAAGGCATTTCAGCATCAGCCGCGGAAACCAATGCCAATTCAGACGAGCATTCGCGCACTCCGACTCGATTCGTAGCCATTCGCCTCAACGCGCCTGCGCCTTAGGTAAGACCTGGCCTTTCCGTTCATGCATTCATTTCTTTCTACGTACCTTTGCCTGTCCGACTGTCGTCCCCCGGGCCGTGGATAGAGTTGTCCACAGTCCATTTGCGCTTCCCTCCCCCGTCTCGTTCGCCTCGTGACGCCTCATCAAAAGCCCATCGCGCTCCCTATCCCCCCTTCCTTGGCCCCAGTCCGGCTCAGCTTGCCAGGCCTTGGATGGTCTCAGCGCTGCGCGTCGCTCGGTTGATGTGGCTCCTAGACGCCGTCCCTTCCTGCTATTGCTGACCGGGTACGAAAAATTCTCCCTCACTGGCTCCCCTACCACGCCCCAAGTTCAAGCGCAGACAGGGAGCGCGACACAGTTGCCTTGGAAGTTCTCACTGGCCTGCTACCTGCTGGTTTTTTTTTTGTTGGCCCTGTGTTCCTCTTCTCCCTCGCGATCGACCCTCCCTGCATTGCACTGGTCCACCCGTGGCTCCCCGTCATCTTTTTTCTTCGAGCCGGGTTTGCTGCCGCATTCTGCCTTGTGCCGCGGAGCGCGTTTCCACTGCACTGAACCAGTATTGCACTCCCCTACGCACTACACTGAGCCCGTACCCAGCACCCAGCACCGACCACGCTACTCGCCTGGCCTGCTTCCGCGCCCACGGCACCCTCAAGCCCCCGACTCTGGTCCAGCCGCCTGCTGTCTTTTTTTCCCACACCACTCTCCACAACGCCGCGACGCGACTTGTCCATCACCACCGTGTCACTGCCCATCTCATCTGCCCTCCCCGTCCCTTCCCCATCTAGACACCCTATTCATAGTCGCTGGCGCTCCTCCATGGAGGCTGGTCGCGTGCTTGCTGATCGCTAACGTTGTCGCGCACACAGCCTGTTGGGTCGATCGCCATGAGCGCCTGGATGAATGACGCCGTCTCCAACCACAATGGCAACGGCTTTCCTCACATGAACGATCCCAACGCTGCCGGTGCCATGATGGATCCCTCCGCCTTCATGGCCAACTCGGCCCAATTCAACCCTGCACAGTTTTCTAATCAGCAGCAGATGGCTGGCGCCATGCAAAATGGCCCCGGTCCAATGCGCAATGCTTCGCCCTCTTTTCAAAACCCGGTCTATCAAACCAACTCAGTGATTCCATCAAAAAGACCCCGTCCTCGTGAAGACAGCCTTGCAGGCTCACCGAGACAGAATCCGGGAATGGTACCGACGTCGCGTTCCGAGACGCCGCAACAGTCCTTTCCAGGTTTTCAACAAGGCGCGGTCAACCAACAAAATCCCAGCCAATTTTCTCATCTCCAACCAAATGGCTCAGCCAACGCCAGTCCATCGCCAATCATGGGCAACCAGATGCGGCCCGGTAGTGTTCCCCAAAGGGTCGCGACTGCGTCGCCTCATCCTTTCTCGCCCAGCGCTCAACAGTTTGGCTCTCAAGCGTCCCCGATCCCATCCGAACACGGCACGCCTCAGCCGAACCCCTACATGCAGAATATGCCCCAAGGCTATAACCCGAATTTCGCACCATCGCCTTCGAACGCGCGCCCTTCTCCGAACCCGAACGCGATGGCTGGTGGCCAGATGATGCCGCAGCAAATGGGTCAAATGCCGCAAGCTATGGGGCAGATGCAAAATAACATGTATCCTCCACAAATGCAACAACAAGCCCAGCAGCAGGGACAACAGCAACCGCAACAGCAGCAACAACCACAGCAAGGCCAGCAGCAATCAGGACCAAACCCGAACCAGCAACAGCAGAATACCCAGCAACGTGCCCAGGGTATGACAGAGCAGCAAAAAATGGCCGCCTATCAGATGAGGTTGCAGCAACAACTCCAAGGAAATGCGCAAATGCAGGCTCAGATGCAAGCGCAAAACATTGGCCGAGGGATGATGCCTAATAAGCAGATGCCCGGGATGCCGAATGGCCAGATGCCACAGGGAGCAATGAGACCACAGCAACGTGTGATGGCGAACGTGAATCCTGAGCAATTTATGAAGAACCTGACGGCATTGATGAATGCGAAGGGCTCTCCATTAGATCCAAACCCGATGGTTGGAGACCGCCCAGTGAACTTGATGGTACTCTTCCAGGCAGTTCAAGGAAAAGGAGGATATAAGCCGGTAACGGCTGGTAACGGCTGGCCTCATATTGCTCAAATGATTGGATTTCCACCACAGATTCCTACCGTGCCTCAAACCCTTAAGCAGATTTATGAGCGCAACTTGTACAAATTTGAAGAAGTATGGATGGCACAGCAAAAGCAGAGGATGATGCACCAGCAGCAACAACAGCAACAGCAACAACAACAACATCAGCAGCAACAACAGCAGCAGCAGCAGCCTCAGCAGCAACAGCCCCAAGCACAGCCATCGCAACCTCAATTCCAACAACTCCAACTCCAACAGCAACAGTCACACCCTCAGAATGTCAACGCCGGTCCTCAAGCAACACCACAGAAGCAGATGCAACCTGGCCCCCAAATGAACCAAGGGTCTATGGTGCAACCCGGCCAGCAGCCGCAGATGCAGCCACAAACCCCCATGAAGCAGATGCCACCAGGACAGCCTTCCGTAAATGGGTTTCAAACACCTCAGCCCCAGATGCCTCCACAAGCTAACGTTGTGGTACCGGGCCACAACCGTAATAACCTATCCCAAGGTAGGGACCCGTCGGCCGTGAATGAGTTTGGCGCAATGCAGTCACCCGCTCCCCGTCGTATGGGAAGCATGTCTCAACCCGATGGTCGCCAGGCTGCCCCCGTTCCAACCACTGCACCTGAACAACGCATGCCTCGCCTTGGCCCCCAGACGGACCAGTACAGCCCTTGTTCGCGAGAGCTTTCGACATATGGCGGAGTTGACCTAAACGCTTTCAGCAAACTGGGCGCTGAGCTCGAGAGATGGAAGCCCGATATCCCACCAATTCAAGAGTTGGGTAACATCGATATTAGTGCCCTTACGAGAAGCTTGCAGAGTGGGATTCATGGCGAAGTTCGTCTTGCCCTGGACACGTTGGCCGCCGTTTCTTGCTCCCCCAATCAACATCATTTCCTTCAGCTCAGATATTGCGACGACCTTGTTGATGCATTGATTGAATGCGCTGAAGAACAGATCGAAGCATTGGCTGAAAACACTGTGGAAGTTTGTGACGATATTCAGCTCTCCAGCTACGAAGAAGTCGCAAGGGCTTGTCGAATTGAACAGTGGGCCGTTAAGGACATTCCTGTCTTTGGCACGACGGAATACGATCTAGATCGTGCGGTCGACAGGCTAATATGCGTGACGACTATCCTCCGAAACACCTCTTTCCCTGGTGAGCAGAATGATAACCACAGTATTTTGGCGGATGAGTTGGTCATTAAATTCATTTGTGTGGTGATTCGATATTTGGGAACTCGAAACATGCTCCTACGCTCGCATACCAACACATTGGATTTGATGAAGGATCTTGTTGTTCTCCTTTCCAATATCGCTGGTGCTGTGGAAATACCCGGTCGTGAACAGGCCCTATGTCTTTTGCAATTCCTCCTGGCGTTCGCCCCATCTCCCGGGCCTACCGTCTCCGAAGGCACACTTTTCTTTCTTCCTTACGAACCTAGTCTACATCCTTACTTACCCCACGCCGTTGACGCTCTGGCTAAACTGTTGGCTCGTGATGAGCCGAACAGGGGCCATTACAAGACTGTGTTTGCCCTGGACTCGACAAGTAGCACACCTTATGAACTTCTCACGCGCGCATTTGCTCTGGCCATTTCACCTTTACCAGACAAGGTCAAAGAGCAGAGCCGCCCACCAAACTTCCCCTCGCTGGTTGAAGTTCGAAAGCCTTTCCTCATGCAAGGGTTGCTAGCAGCAGAGATTGTAGCATCGATAGCACCAGGCTTCGATGCTGGTGTTGCCAAGGCATGGCTAACATGCGGCAACGGCTTGGCACATACTTTGTACAAGACGATCCGCGAGCTTAGCCAATTATACGAGCAACCTCAGGCTCACGGGGGACCTCGTGCCCCGCCACGAAAAGATCCAGAACTTGTGTACCTTGTTGTGGTAGCGGTCGGTTTGTTAAAGATATTAGCTGAGAAGTCAAGAGACCCCAACGATGTTTCCTCTTCATTACCAGCCATCACTGTGCCTGCACCGCAGGCCCTCCTTGACTCACTGTCAATGCCATCACCTGAGTGGGCTAAGGACGAGGTTCTGCAGCAGCTCACGGCTTTTTTCAACTTCGGAAAATAATTTGACAAAATTAAGTTAGTTGGGATCTATTTTGGATTAATTAGCGATGGCTGGCTCGAAGCCTGTATGTTAGTGTTTGCGAAAATGGGATAGGTGCTTGGTCGTTTGAAGCGTGCGCTTCGCTTTTAGACTTGCATTCTGGAGTCGATGGTTTAAGGGGGCGGATCAGGGGATTTACAAAGCTGCTTGTACGCGGCGTATACAGGATGAGGAATGTAGGACAAACCAAGACACAACGAACGAAGCTATTTTCTGATGCGCCTTGAATTACATGTATTGTACATTGCTAGTAACCCAAATAGATGGCAGGTCGTCAATATGGTACAGTTTTACAGTACGGATATCCGTTTTGTTTCGAGTTGGTTTTTACGTATGTTTTTTTCTTCCAACTTGTCATCATTGGGCCAAGCGAGTTTTTCATTGTTCTAGAAGCCGGTCTTCAATAGCCAGTCCAGTGCCCTGTCGAGGTGGTTTCCCTTGATCACAAATTAGCAAGTGATTGGTTCGAGGCTGGGTGTGGCATTGGCTCACCTTGATTTCTATGTGCTGTGTCGTGGGGTTCAATCGAATATCCTTTCTCTCAACCTCCAATGCGGTAGCGAGGTCCTCCACTAGTTTTCTTCGGTCTCCGTCAATCTTCTTGAGAATGATAATACATCGGTTGCCGCCGGACATGAACTTTCGGTATATGGGCATCTGAGCGTAGGGTGTGCGTCGGACAATATAGGGGAGGGACGCAATCAATTCCTCCTCGGTTTTAGTTGGGAGAGGGACGAAGGGCCGCTTAATAACACGCTTCTTCTCGGGAATTTTATCCTTGGTATTTGGATTGATGGGTGAGGCAGATGGGTCGGGTTTATATCCAACTTGGGTTCTGAACGAAGCGTGTGCAATCTGCACAGTGGGGAGAAATGTGCATTTTTGGCTGATCGAGGCCCGGAAGACAGGTTCTTGTAGGAGTGCCTGGCGTCCTTGGGAAAGGACTCGGGGTAGAATGGAGCGCATTGTTGGTCGAGGGTCGAGGGTCGAGGGTCGAGGGATGAGATGGTAAGGTGGCGGCTGAGTCTTTGGGGGTGGTCGCAAATTGTTAACGATATGGTTGACTGGGTGTTGATAAGGATGGCAAGAAGAAACTCGGAGCCGGAAAACAAGAAACCAATGCTCAATTGGCCGAGATTTGCGACCAAATTCAACTCTCGTACTGCTGTTCACCTGTCGCGCGCTAGTGCTTCAAAGTTGAAGCTCTCTTGGAAAATCTTTGGGTCACATGACATTGACCTTTGCAGGGCCGGTAGATCCCCGGGCGCACGCGAAACCCCACACCACTTGTGGATTGGCGAAATTCACCAAAAATCTGCCCCTCCATCACTTGCTTGAGTCTTTACCCTCGCGACGAGCCTTTTCCGAGTCTTTTCTCGTCGACCTTCCCTCCCCCGCCCCCAAGAAAGACGCCCGAAATTTTGCCCACGATGGAGGACCTACTCACCGCCGTCTCGGCCGACGGCTCGTCTATTATGCCCAAGCTGGCACCTCACCTGAGCCGACATCTGCTATTCCCACTGATCCAGTTCGAGGGCGACAAGGCGGAGGAGAAGGGCGATGATGCCAAGGCCAAGCAGATCCTGTCGGGAAAGATCAAACTGCTCGAGGACACCAACATGACCGACTACGTCGCCACTCTGTACTGTGACCTCCACGGTGTTGCTGACCCCCCAGCCGAGTACACCAAGAAGCGCCAGGAGGTGCTGTCCCAGTTGGAGAAGTACGAGCAGGCCACAGCCAAAATTGCCGACCTCCTCACCCAGGACGAGGTCGTCAACGGGCTCCGAAGTGACAAGGTTGCCAACTTGGAGTTTCTCAAGAACCAGCACGGGGTAAGTGGAACAAGCTTCCGTACACGCACAAACCGACACCAGACGCTGTTGGCTGACTGGGTCGTGAAATATTCTAGGTCACCATGGACATGGTCAACGCCCTCTACGACTTTGGCCAGTTCCAGTTCCGATGCGGCCAGTACGGACCCGCCGCCGATATGCTCTACCAGTTCCGTGTACTGTCCACCGACAACGACAAGGTTTCTGCCGCCACCTGGGGCAAGCTCGCCTCCGAGATTCTCCAGACAAACTGGGAGTCAGCCGTTGACGAGCTGAAGAACGTGAGGGAAGGCATCGACTCCAAGTTGTTCAATAACCCCCGCGCCCAGCTGGACCACCGAACCATGCTTATTCACTGGTCTCTCTTCCCTCTCTTCAACTTCGATGCTGCCCGGGAGCCCATCCTCGACATGTTCTTCTCCGCCGCCTACATCAACAGTATCCAGACCTCTTCCCCCTGGATCCTGCGATATTTGATTGCCGCCGTCATTACTGGCCGCAGCCGTGCTCGCAACAGCTCCCTCCAACAGAAGCAGATGAAGGATGTCATCCGATACGTCCGCCAGGAGGCTTACGAATACGTCGACCCCATCACCCAGTTTGTCAGCGCCCTCTACATCGCCCACGACTTCGAAGCTGCTCGTGAGGCTCTCCACATGGCTGAGCAGGTCTGCCGCAGCGACTTCTTCCTCGCTTCATCCGCCGACGCCTTTGTCGAAGCTGCCCGACACCTCATCTGTGAGAGCTACTGCAAGATCTTCAGCCGCATGAACATCCGTGACCTGAGCGCTAAGCTTGGCCTCAACCCCGACGATGGTGAGAAGTGGATCGTCAACCTCATCCGGGAGACTCGACTGGACGCCAAGATTGACAGCCAGGACGGTACGGTGGTGATGAACCACCCTCCCAACAATGTCTACCAGCAGGTGATTGAGAAGACCAAGGGTGGCTTCTTTAGGACACAGGTTCTGAACGCCGCCGTCTCGAAATAGAGCTCGGCGGATCCGTGACGGATACGATGAGTCTTTTTATGACAACTCAAATTGGGGCAACGCAATCCATCGGGGGTCTTTTATTTTTTGAGGAGCTCTCCGCCAGATTGATTGGCCCTCCGCTGCTTGAATTTGGGGGCGTGGAATTTCTTCTCCGTAGTCATTTTCTTTCGGAGACCTGATGATGAAAAAAGTGATCATGATGTCGACAACGGGAGATGAGAGGAGCGGCGAACAGCAGCGTGGTTAAAGGGACCAAGAGTGGGCGAGTTAGAAGAGCCCTGTATATCCCCGATGATGCGGTTTGCATTGCATGGCGTTCTCGGAAAAGGGAAGAGGCAAAGGGGTGGGAGATAATGGAATTTAACGTGATTGTTGAACAAATGATCTATTTGCCTCGTAAATCGTTCCATCCCCTGACTCCTATGGCGAGGAGTCGCTCTTATATTCGGATATGCAAGCACATTGAGGAAAAAATGATTAGTCTTGTATATTTCGTTATATCATGACTCGTAAAGCACTTTTGTTATGTTTTGTCCACTTCCATCATCCTGTGCTGTTTCCGTTGCCGTAGTAAGAAAGAAGAAGAAGAAGAAAGAAAAAAACACATCAGTGCTGCTTCAATACCAATCTCGACACGCTGAGACGAAGCTTCTCCTATTGCTCGTTCTCCCGACCCGCCAACCACACCTTGCCTTTGAGCCCTTCAATCACACTATCCCTCATCCACCATATGCCATCCCTCTCTGCATCGTCCTGATCGCCCTCGCCGTACGGGTCTGTGATAGTTTCCTGGCTGTCGAACACATTGGGTTGGACGAGGCGGTCACGTACAGCACCCCACTCGAACAGCAGACGTGCGCCTTCGAGCCGTTCACGGTCAGTACCGTCCGTGATACCCTTGTCCATTTCCAGCCGGGCGTCGATGGCGCTGCCAGTCTGCGGCGCCTCGTCGCTTCGTTCGAGAACCATTGTCCTCTCAGCATAACTAATGCCACTGAGGCCTTCCAGATCGAATATCCATTCGAGAGGCTCTTTGCCTCTATCATCATTTCCAAGTGCCCGTAACGTGGATGCAAAGGCCCCTTCCCGGGGAGGACGTCTGCGCAGGTAAAGACTCTGTGTTTCGGCAAAAGCGGCTCTGACTTCATCATTGGTAAAGTCCAACTCCATGTCCCAGAATTGGGGACCGCAGGCTGTGGAGACGCTCGCAATCTGGTCAAGGGGTGGGAGAAGGCATGGAGCGGTACGGTTTAGGATGGGTTCCGTTGATGTACCGCTCTGCATCTTGATTTGGATGGGTACAGAGACAGGCTGCCCAGTTATGACATCTTTTGTGACAAGGCAACGTTGCTCTGTGGCAAGGACCCAAAAATGGCGAAGGGCTTGGAGGTGTGAGCGATTGTCCATCACGTTGGTTGGAAATATTGGATAGAATGACACTAGTAAGGCCGCAATGGCCATGTTGCTTGTGCCGAAGGTAGCTGTTCCACATCCTAAGAATAATGCCCCGACAGCCAAATGAGCGGCGAGATGGGAGCCATACGGAGTATCTGCATCGTCGCGACCGTGCAGTGCCCGAAGCCGTCGAAGAACGGGAATGTCACCAGTGCCAGCCATGACGATAGAAGCGGACAGTGCCAAAATGTCCTGACACATGCGAGCATTGGTGCGTGCTAGTTCCTCATCATACGAAGGCCTAGCCTCCGGATTTGAACTGTTCGAGGATTGAATCTGTGTGATTCGCATGAATTGGTCAAGATAATGTAGTAGTAAATCCCGAACTTTAGGTGAGGCGCTCCCAGAAAATCGAAGGGCAATCGAGAAACAGAGACCCGCTAGAATACTAAAAAAGGGAAGATCAATTGACCGCAATCTACTAGTCGAGTGAAGTTTGTGGCGAGGCCGATAAGGGCTCGGGAGATTCTTATGAATCCAAGCGAAAGTTGGCTCTATTCTGGACCATAAGATCAAGTTCTTTGCGACGGTTCGCAGAAGCAGAATGTCAGGGCGCACATAGTCGAACTGCAAGACAGAGTCGGGAACGTCAACCTTGCGAGCGACGATCTGATCTTCGGACTTCATGTAGATGAGGGCAATGGCCATGACAGCACCGGCGGCGGCGCGGTCTAAGACGTGAACTATCTCGACATTTTTCGTTGCAGTTGCATGGGTAATCAACTTTTCGGTAAGTTTCATATCGTGTAGGCCCTTTAGGTCATTGCCCTTGCCAAGGTTGATGAAGCCAAGGGCAAATCCGGCGGCCAGACGGTAACACTCGCTTCTCAAGGGTTCTTCCTCATCTTCTTCGTCAATATGCTCTATTTCCGAAAGCATTATTTCACTCATGCGCCGATGCTGGCTATTCGCATACAACAACCCAATGCCCATTATGCCCGAGGTCTGTGTAAGCGGCGACAGATTCAGCTCAGCTGCTCCTCTCGGTAGCATCCTGGTAGCATGAACAGAGAGGAGACGGGTAATAAGGGAGTCCATGGTTCCCATGTAGGAGGCAGCTAGACCGAGTAAAAGTCCAATTGATGTCATGGTATGCTTGGGGGTCAAATACTTGAATGCGACCCATTTTGCCACATCTTTGAGGTGTCCGTTTAGTCCGAGAGCGAGGAGAAATCCGGCATGACGATTATTTAGCTCCTGTCCTGGCTTGTTGTAGAGAATCCAAGACGTATCAATACCTTTGGCTTGAGGAGAAATTGCCAGTCCCGCAGCTACACCTTGATGGAAGAAGCCCCAGCAGACTTTCTCTTCTGTGAAGAGGGCCTTGTCTACTCCGACAGTGACATTTGTCGGTTTAACAATGCAGTTAAGGTTAAAGCCACTGATGTGAAACTTTTGCGTTATCAGAGGGAACCGAAGGCTGTAGTAGAGAAGTCCTCGGCCTGCAGGAATGGCCAGAGTCCCTAGAGCGATTCGCGAAACAAGCTCCTTTTGCTTTTCTAGGTATTCGCTTTCGGGCCAGCTTGGATGAGGGTCTAGTCGAGCCAGCCTAGTCTTATGGGTAGAGAGAATGTCCTGTGCTTCATTCAGCCGGCGGTCCTCTTTGAACAGCGCCCGGATAACAGCCTGTCTTTCAGTTCCCTCGCCCTCGTCGTAGCCAGCATTATTCGCTTCTTCAACACTTTGGCAGAGCAGCTTGAAGTCCCATGTTGCCGTATGAGTTGGCGTCTAGTTTAAGCCATTAGTGGATATCAACAATGTCACGAGAAGCATAGTTACCAAGATTTTTGCGGCTGTGAGCCTAGGCCGCTTGTTAAGAGTAAGCACAAGGTTAATATCGTTACGGTTGACGAGCTCGAGAAGATTCCTCGACCATGTTGACGGAGGATGTGGCTGGCACAATGATATAGCGTCCTGGAGAGGTACAAGAACCGCTTCTGGAAGTGTATCAAGAATGAAGGGTGTTATCCCGGCGTCGCACATAGCTTCAACCATCTGAGCAGCCGATGTGTTTGGCTTGACGAATCTAAAGAACTGCTTGAACATCAGAGATCGAGGTAGAATTGAATCCCATCTCCTATCCTGGGATTTCTCTGTTTCAGATAACCGAGTGCTTGCATAGTACACGTCGGCCGGAGTAAGGTGGTGCGCTTTGCGATCGCCAACAAGACGGCTTTGAACCCATTCGATGACATCGGGTCGTATTGGGGGTTGTGGAATGGAAGGCTTGAGATTGAGGTCTGCCATTATATTAGTACGGCTTTTTTTTTCTCCCTTCTCGATTCTGTCCCACATACCAAAATCATTTCGACTATCAATCTCTTCTTGAATTCCCAACTCGTAGACCGAAGAAAAGTCCTGCCATCGCAACCACCTGGCAATCTGGCATAGTAACACCCTCAAATCAGCACGACCTGGGGATAAGAATTCTGGTGTCATTATGTCTAATTTCTGTTCCTCTAGAAGCAGATGAAGACCCATGAAAACATCCACAGCGACCTTCCGTCTGCTTTCGGAGTTTTTATTTAAGGCTGTAGGCATATAACCTGAAGAACCAAATGCTGCTTCGCCGAGCGAAGAAACCATGTACTCCTTGGCAAAAATAATATGCCGTGATGTGAATTTTGAAGACAAACTTTGGGCTTCATGTGATGACATCGCATCTTCTAGTTCTTCATCGAGAGCCCACTCCCATCCCTTGTTCATCATCCAGGCTGGATAGCCCAGAGAATTAGACGTCTCGCCAAACTCTAACGCTTTCCAATATTCTGAATCACGAATCGATCCAAAAGACCCCGAAGCAGCTCTCTTCTTGCGTGGTGGCATTCGAGGTGTGGGGAGAGGGTTTGAATCCTTACGGCCAAGGTTTAAAAAGGAAGCAAAAATGATTATCACCACAGCAGACCATTCCATATCCGCGATGGATTCCTCTTGTCCTGCCAACCATTGCATGCAATGAAGCCACCCAGCGGTGATTCGTTCACCTAGCGAGTGAGGAAGAATACTGCGACAAATATCTAGGACCTTGCGAACTTGGGGAGATTTAGGCTGAAGTTGAATGAGGAGTTGGTGCAACCGTCCTTCCGCATCAACTACATCAACAATCCCTCTTTGTCTAGGATGGCGAACGCTAACAATACTTCCGTTAGCAAAATCGATAATTTCCGACTTTCGCTGTCTGACATCCCGGTCTATAGCTCTACCCCGGAATTGTAAGCTCCGCGTGTTGTCAACAAAGAGCAAGGAAAGTGAGATCTTAGTTAGCTCACTCCATGGAGCTTGGGTGCTGAGCTCATGTCGTCCATCCATCGACTCAGAAAGAATGAGGATCGCAGTTTGATCCCCGTCGACTAACTTGCAAGAATCAACCACATTCTGAGCTCGTCGCAAGTCTACCACACTAACAGACACAGTTGGGTCCTCAGAGACTTCTCTCCTAGCAACCTTGGCGGCCAAGTCCACTTTGTGCTGAATACCTAAGCCTAAGGTAATCAATTGGAGCCGTTTTTCAGTTGCGTCTTGAATACCAATCAAAATCTGGCTTCGGTTATATTCGTCAATTGCGAACGGAGGTGCTGTGAGAATGAAGACTTTGGATTGGTTGCGTGCGGGCTGGTCAGAGGCAGAATAACGAACAGTCGAATTGTCCAAGGGCACAGTGGTGAGTCGGGTGAAGACAACTTCATGTTGTAGGCCATCAAAATCATGATCGTCGAGTCCCATGTTGTTTAGTCCCTCGTCAAGCCCAACGTCAAAAGGTGCCTCCAAGAGACTGCTCAAACTAGGATGGATCTGATGGCTATAACTGGCACTGAGCCGAGCATGGTGACTACCTTGAGAATCGTGCCTTTTAGATCCCGCGTGGCCAGTTAGTAATGGCTGATCGGCAAAGACGGATCTTTCATGGGATGCAGATAAATCTGCTCGAGCCAACATAGAGCTGACTCGACGAGAACTTCGTCGAGCCGGACCATTGCCTTCTTTATCCTGTTGTTCCAATGAAGACACTAGATCTAAGGGTTTTTCGATTTTTTCACTCTTCCTTTGCCGTTTTCCCGGGAGTGGTGCCCCGAAGCTCTCTCTGAGATTTGGTTGAACCGGGGTAGAGGGGCCGCTTGTGAAACCAGGTTGCATAGAGCTGCGACGGCGGGCAGCCTTGGACTTGGATCCCTTCTGCCGATTGATAAAGGGGTCCTCGTGCCTCAGGTATGTCAAGCGCCAAACAGTATAGGAATTCGTTTCACGATTGACAGTAATTCCTATGATCAACGGCTGGTGTAGATCTTGTCCTGATGCTCCCGGAATTTTGATTTCTTCGATATGAAGCATCTCTTCGGCCATATCTAGGAATGGAGGCTTTTTTGAAGCGTTTCTTCTCAGCCCATTTGTTTTCTGAGGTTCCTGGTCAGTAACAACGAGGCCAAGCTCCATCAAAGGGTCTGTCAGAGACACAAGTCGGGGCCATCGTGATTCGGGCTGCTCCAGCGGTGCTTCCCATAGGTTGTCTAGAGTCGAACTCAACCTAAGTGGAAGTGCTTTGGGTTTGTTCAGGCCCTCAACAGAAAAAACAGTATGTTGCGAGCTGTTGAAGGCCGTCAACTGCGATGAGACGAAGGAATTTGGTGGGACTCGAGGGAACTTGAAAGATATTGGCGCTGCATTCTCGGCTCGCTGTTTCCGCTGAATTATTACGCCCACAGGACCTGCGAAAGCGGATTCCACTTCAAACGGCATGTGGACGACATGGCTGGTCCCAGAGAGGAAGTAAATATGTGCCTGGGTCTTGAGGAAAACGATCAAGGCTTTGGACAGCGCCAATGACTTGCCCGAATTTGATTTTGAGTCGCGGTTTTCCGCATCGTCATCTTCAGAAGCTGGGAAATACGCCAAGAGGGCCTGTTTTATAGGCTCTTTCTCGAGATCGAACTTGAACGCCTTTCGGAAGATAGCCCCTCGACACCATATAACACAACGCTCAGTAATAAGGAGTTCATCCTCCGCATCGCTTTCCTTCCTGTCATCTGTGACAATATCCCATGTATACGAGTTCGGAGACGGGTTCGGAGGGAGAATTTGTTCGTCAATGGCATGTTGAAGCCCTGCGGGCTGGTGCAGCCCCAGGGACTTCACCGACGCCATATTCCAGTGGCCGCCATACACCACTCGCAGAGCGGCAGGCGGTTGTAGGAGATTATCGCTGTTGTCTTTTGGCGATTGGCGGTTCGTATCGTCTTGGCAGACTTTAAAAAGTTTGATCACGAAGCTGGCGTTGAGCCGCGTTGAACGCGGGCTGATTTGCGACGTGGGATGTGATGGTGGGGCGCCTGCACAAGCACAAGCCTATGCAACACCCAACGTGCTTAAAATATGCGAAGCTGGGCTCGTGACGTAGCTGCAGGTACCTCCACCGCGCCGCACTTGGAGCTGTCATAGCTCAACGCGGGTACCGAGACACCTCCAACCTGCAAATCGCACCGACAATCTTACGGCCTTGAGGAGCCCCAGAATGACCTCAATGCCGTTGGCGTAATGACAGACCAGTCGCTAAAGCCTGGCGATCAGCTGGAGCACCAGCCAGACACACCTCAGCCTCAGGCCGAGCTACCACGCGACGAGGCTGAACCATCTCCCGAAGACCAGGTCGCAGCACCTGGTCATAATGCATCCGAGGAGGGCGCTTCCGAGGACTCAGCCCAAAGTGAATCTAAAGGAAAGGACGAAGACACAGAAGAGAAGGGAACAGGCCACGATGGCGATAACAACCGACCAGAGGTAACATCGGGCACCGATGGCGGCATGAGCCCCGAGAAACAGGACGAAGAAAGAGTCGAAGAAGGTGGAGCGGAAGAACGAAATGAGGAGGATGAAGACGACGACAAAGACGAAGACGAAGACGATGATGAGGACGACGACGAGGAAGATGAGGAAGAGGATGACGATGACGAAGATGAGGAAGACGAGGAACCGAGACTCAAATACGTCCGTCTAACGCAGCATCTCGGTCCTGTTTACCGAAACGGCGATGCCACCAGCGCGTTCCTTGTTGCAGGCGACAAGATGGTGAGGTAAACCTTGCTACACATATGGTCGGTTACTAACTAGGATCCCAGATTGTTGGCACTCATAATGGCAATATTGTAAGATGTCGTCCCATCTCGAAAAAGTCACCGCCTAACCTCGGCCTAGCACGTCACACAACTCCCGATTTTCCACTCCCTCAGAGTCTATCATGCCCACTCCGCTTCCGTCACCAATATATCTATCTCGCCCTTTCCGCCACCTCTACCAACCGATAAAGCAGAGTCCCCGCAGCGAGTTGCAACTCCCATCGCTTCGAGCAATGCCTCAGCCAGGACAGACTCGTCTCCAGCCGTCGCATCACGAAGACCGCGCGAACAGTTTCAGATCCCCAAGACACCATCGAACGACATTTACATTGCTACCTCATCTATGGATGGGAATGTTTGTGTTCAGTCATTGGTGGATATGAAGGATGTTCAGCTTCGAAATTTTGCCAGACCGGTCCAAGCAGTAGCCCTGTCACCCGAATTCAAGACGGACAGAACCTATCTTTCCGGAGGAACGGCTGGTCAGCTTATTCTAACCGTAGGCGGTGGTCCAGGCAGGAGTACCTCGACGACCACCGGCACTGCAGCTGCCACCGCTTCAGGTTGGCTTGGCAGTATGGGCCTAGGAACTAACACGGGAAAAGATACTATTCTGCATTCTGGAGAGGGAACCATTAGCACAATAAAATGGTCTCTATCCGGAAAGTACATAGTCTGGTTGAACGAGCACGGCATTAAAATCATGCGATCGAAGCTTCATCTTGACAACGCAGACACAGAGGACGCTTGGAAGCGAATAGGCCATATCGACAGACCCCAAACAGAAGAGTGGGATACCATGGCTGGTGTCTGGAAGGGCCGTGTTGAATGGATTGAGGAACGAGCTGTTGAATCGGATGAGTCTGAGCAAGGGCCTTTTGACAAGGCTCTCTCTCCAGCTGCCGAAAAGCTGAAGGAACATGCCATTTTGGGGAAGAAAGGCATAGAGAGACTGCTCGTGGGATGGGGCGGCACAATTTGGATAATACATGTCCACCCCGGAGGCGTTGGTGTTGGTAAGAACGTTGGCGAGAAGTCAATTGGGAGGGCTGAAATTGTCAAGATGTAAGTGATTATCCCCTTTGACACGGCGGAGACGGCAAGCTAACATACGCTCAGTCTTCGCATGGATTGCATCATTTCCGGAATTTCCTTATATACCCAGAACTTGTTACTTGTGCTCGCGTTTTGTTTACCAGACGACGAAGACGAAGAGGATGTCGAATCATCACCAGCCAAGACACATAAATCACATCCTTCCGCTGGATCGAATCGCAGCGAACCATCTGGCGGAATTCAACGTCGGCAAAATAATCAACCTCCTGAGCTACGGCTTATTGACCTCAACTCTCAAACCGAGGCAAACAAGGATGGCCTAACTGTCAGCCGTTATGAGAGGCTATCATCAGGTGATTACCATTTGGGAGTGCTCCCCGCTCGCAATGCTGCATCTGTGGTTGCTTCTTCAAAGGGTGCCCTCGAGGCTCTTGCCGGCCTTGGCTCAGACATGTGGAATGCTGCAATCAACCCCAAATTACTTTTTAACTCTGCAGCAAGTGTACAAAGCAGGGGAAGTGGCGAAGACGGAGCCTCAAGTTTAAGGGCGGGTAGCACTGCCGGAACCATCAGGCCAGGAACAAGCAGAAGTGGACCTCCGACCGTTCATCCGTCGTTGGCCAAACCGGGTGCCAAGATATTTATCCATAGCCCATACGACTGTATTCTCGCAACGAGGAGAGATTTAGCAGACCATCTTGGCTGGCTCTTGGAGCGTCAGGAATATCAACGTGCTTGGGAACTCCTTGATGAACACCCTGAAATTGCTACAACTGACAGAGTTGGCGATACCATTCCGCAAACCCCGTCTAAGCAGCAAGGAAGCGGTGAGGATCCATTTGATGATGAATCTGTAACAGATTCGGTCATTAAGAACATCTCCTCCTCGGTCGAGCGGGAGAAAAGACGAATTGGAGAACTCTGGGTTCAGGAGTTGATTGAGGCAAACGACTGGGCGACAGCCGGTCAAGTCTGCGGCAAGGTACTCACCACTGGGGATAGATGGGAAAAGTGGGTGTGGACGTTTGCTGGTGCGAAGAGGTTCGATGAAATCACAAAGTACATCCCCGCATCGCCGATGCACCCTCCAATTCCCACCACCATCTTCGAAGTTGTATTGGGGCACTATCTCCAAAACGACAAGCTGAGATTCCGAGAATTGCTGGATCAATGGCCAACAGAACTCTTTGACATCAAGACAATCACGACTGCTCTAGAGAACCAGCTCAAATATCGTGATGTTAGGGAGGATAGCATCGACGATGGGGAGAAAGGACGAGATTGGCGAATAGTCATGGAAGGTCTAGCCAAGCTCCACGAAGCCAATGGGCGTCAGCGTGAGGCACTGAAGTGCTACATTAAGCTTCACGATGCGGACTCAGCTTTCCGTTTGATCAGAGAAAATCATCTTGCCGATGCCGTTGCGGACGACATTCCTAGCTTCATTGGACTTAGGGTCTCGCCCGAGGACATGGACCACATGACCGAAGATGATCTTGAGCAGGCCACATCAGAAGCAATTACCTTGCTGGTGGATGAGGCCCAGCATGGTCTTCTGCGGCCCGACGTAGTGGTCGAACAACTGCAGGCCCAAGAGCTAGATATCTACATATACTTCTATTTCCGTGGTCTCTGGAAAGGTGAAGGCATTAGAGAACATATGGGAGAAAACGTTGATCGCCTTGTGATGGACAGCCAATCCCTGGTAGACGGATTCGCAGATTTGGCTGTGCATCTTTTCGCAAACTACGACAGAGTTCTCCTGATGCAATTCCTCAAGACATCTACCTCTTACACATTCGAGAAGGTATGGTTCCTGCTGCAGTACTAGATCCCAGAAAGCTAACTAGACCCAGGCTGTCCAAGAGTGTGAGAAATTTTCTTACTATGATGAGCTCGTGTTTCTGTATTCCAAGACTGGACAGATGAAGCGTGCGCTATACCTCATCATCGACCGTCTCAAGAATGTCAGCAAGGCTATCGAGTTCGCCAAGGAACAGGATGATCCCGATCTTTGGGACGACCTCCTCAACTACAGCATGGACAAGCCCAGCTTCATCCGCGGTCTTCTAGAGCAGGTTGGCACGGCCATTAACCCAATTACGCTAGTGCGACGAATCCCCGAGGGTCTAGAGATTGAGGGCCTCAGGGAAGGTCTGACGCATATGATGAAGGAGCATGAGCTACAATACAGTATTAGCTCCGGAGTCGCACGGGTGCTGCGCAGCGAAGTCGGATCAGCACAGAACGAGCTTCGCTCTGGGCAGCGAAAGGCAATCAAATTTGAAGTGGTCGTACAGTCGACTGAGCACGTCGATATCGAGGTCAAGGATGTGCCCACCGACCCCAGCAAGCTGGAAGTAAACGTCACTGCGGAGCTTGACAACCGAAAGCCAGAACCTGGCCACTGCGCAAGGTGCCACGATGCATTTACAGAGTATGAGATGGAAACATTGGTCGGATTTGCCTGTGGCCACGTGTTCCATGTGAGTCACCTGCTGGAGATGCTTCACAGTGGTAAAAAGGTCGATGTAGACCTAGGGAATGGACTAGAAGAGAGGAGCAGATACTCTGTTGGCATGAAGGTCATGAGAGCGCGTCTACTGAAGGATAAGGTTAGAGGAGGGTGCCCGTTTTGCCATCCCAAATAAGTGGCAAAGATATTACCAGTCTACTAAGTTAGGTGTAGATGCACTGATGGCGTTGAGTTGGCGGACGGCCTGGTACAATTTCTAGAATATCTTTGGGAGACACTCGCGAGTTCAGCAGTCAGAGTACGCATGCAGTTTGTAAATTTCAGCTCCTTGTTCAATTGCAAAATGTACCTAGGTACAAAACTTGACTATTATTCCCTTGATCGGGGTTCCCAAATGCGAAAATCACACCTCCCGTCGATCAATTTTCCACCCTCCGGATCTTTGAAAAGATTTCCTCGCCCTTCCAGATCACTAGCCTGCCATGCGGCTTGCATCAAGAGGCAAATAGCAACGACGTTTAAAGAATGATGGCGCCAACGACACCAACAGCGCTTAGCATAACGACGAAGACGGAGTCATGCATAGAGGCAGCACTGATGGCCGTAGTGGTGGGGGGAGTTCCCGAGGCACCTGAGGGACCAGAAGTAGAAGCCTCGCTCTCGGAGGCAGATGGGTTGATGCCACTTTGGGAGTGAGAGGGGCCAGCTTCTTCATCCGTTGGCTCAGGATAGTTGCTGGACTGGTCACCAGGGACATCGGTAGCACCAGAGGGAGCCACGCCAGAGGTGCTGGGCTGGCCACTACCCACAGGGACATTAGTAGGTTGGGAGCCGCCGGTAGGAGCACTCTGTTCGGGAGCTTGCTGGCTGGGTTCTGCTTCGGAGCGGTAGGTGGAAGACCCATGTTCGCCTTCCTTATACGAAGAGGGGGCACTCTCGCCAGGGATGAAGGTACTACCAGTCGGGTCGGTAGAAGGCTCCTGGCTGCCAGTGACGGTGGAAACATCGCAATTGGTCTGGTGGACAACGGTGCAGACACTCCAAGTGGAGAGAACGATACCTGTAGCATAATTTCTTAGCTTTCGTTGGATAAATGCATTTGGCAAGCGGTAGTTCTTACCGTCAGAGGTGCTGACACCAGCCTCTTGGGTGACAAGGGGCAGGGTGGAAGAGCAGTCCGCTGAATAAGAAGTTAGAAAGAAACCCCGGGCTATGTACGTGTAGATGCGGAGTCACACATACAGTAGGAAGCCTCGGTGGCGGCGGAAGTAGTGATCATGCCAGCCATGGCCAGGACAGCGGCAAGAGCATTCATCTTGAAGATGGTCATGTTTTCGATCGAGCCAGTTCGAACTGAAGTGTAGCCTTATTAGCAGCCAGGTAAATTCAAGGTGGAAGTTGGAAGGGGACCCAAAGTTGAGTGGAAGGAAGCAAGATGTGATCCTTGGGTGACAGCAAGGAGCAAGTTCAAGGGGGAGCGACCCGGTTCAAAGTGCCAACTTGCTCGCCTAAATCTGGGAGAAGAAAAACTGACCTTGGGTTTCAGGCTTGTGGTCTATTTTTGGCACAGGAAACGCAGGAAATTCGGGAATGGCGGCGTTTACTCAAATGTAAAAGAAAAAGAACAGCAGAAATGCGTTGGGAGCGAGAGAATCCGTTTGATAAACAAGGGCTCAGTGACGGGGCCTGCAACGGCGGGTCTGTCAGTTGGCAAACATCCCAGACCGGCTGCAAACAAACAATACAGTGCATATGTCGTTCCTGGCAACAATAGGTTTGGCACACGCGATGCTTGAATCACTCTCAGGATCTCCTTCCAGTAAGCCACAACAGCGATGGAAGCCCAACCAGGGATCTAGAGTCCGCCAAAGGTGCGCAAGAAAAGGGGGAGGGGAACAAACCTCTAGAGATACTGCCGTTTCTTCGGGGACAGCCTGCGAATATAAACACAGACGGGAAAACAGATAATCGAATGGAACACGATGGTATGAGCCCTGAAAATCTGTGGGAGGATCCAGGCCTTTTCAGAGTTTTTTTCTCGCATCAATTCATCAATACTCCAAAGCCCCGGTCTTCGACACATCATCCTTTTCTACCCTCAAGTCAGGCACCATCCCAGACGATACATCCTCCAACTCGCTGCCGCTTTGTGATGCATGGACATGATCGTCTCACGTTACTCAGGCGACTGCAATCTCACAAAAAGGGCTCACAACGTAACCACTCTGTTCCAACTTAAGTGGTTGATTCTGGGGCCCTTCTATTGCGTTGCCCTTCAATTACATTCTGAGCAACCTTCATGGCTGCTTCGGGCCGTCACGAGACCTCCTCATCAAAACTACGGCTCGCCCCTGTCGCCCTGGTTCCCCATGACGTGCAAAGAGCCCGGGCTCGCCTTCCACCAGGATACGAGCATCACTCCAACACGGTTCCAGGTATCTGGCACCCTCACACGCCGGCACTTTACTGTTGCTCAACGTGGGTAACCGATGCCAACCCTGTCGTCCCAGCAGGCAGGCAAACTGCATCGTCCAAATCGAGGGTGGCATAAGCGAATATGCAACTTCCCGCCGCGTCTTGTCTTAGTCCCCGTTCAAAATCCCGGGGCTCAATCTGGCATTTTCGCTAGATTGTGCTGACTAGTTGGCACGGCATAATAGCCTACCGCCGAGAGAAATTGTGATGTTGTCAATAATACCGGTAGCGATCAGTGAGAATATTCTGTTGACACAGCGATAATTATTTAGCCTAGTCCTGCAAGCCATGACTTTTATACTTTCCAGTATCTTTTTCTGGCTAACAGTGCACGTTTTCGTAACGTATTACGACTACCAACATCCAAGCCTCGAAACATATCAACGCCGCCATGTTCCAAGCTCCAACAAGCCAACGAATGGCGTTCGGTGTCACGGATGAATGGTAAGACAGTTAGGAGTGATCTTGCAATACCAGACTAGTTCTGAGTCAAAAATTAGTTCGTTTTCGTCAAATCCAAGACAGATAAAAAAAAGTTCTAAGGTCAAAAAGAAGGATTTTTGGTGGAGTCAAACCACCAGTGTTGGACGAACAGGGAATCGAACCCTGGACCACTCCCAAGTTATTCAGACGAATTATGCTAAGGGAGTATTATACCACTAAACCATTCGCCCGACTGGATGCGTATCAGTCGCACTAAATATCATTATTTGTTACAGTCAGACTGTATTCTTCCGACATCCCAAAGCAATTAGAAAAAGGAAAAGGCGCATAGCATAAAATAATACATCAGGCCTCTAGAATTATCAAATCTCTCAAAGACAATTCTATTACCCGAAAACGTGATTCTAAATTCTGCCGTCTGGTGATCCAAGACATTTCTATGATCAGTATCCGATCAAGCCTCGTTCTGGGCTTGTCGGTTTTTTTCAACATCAACCTAGGATTTCATGCCCTCGTTTTTATTCTTTCTTGTAAATCTTCTCACTAGTATTAGAGCGTATTCTATAGTATTCACCACCGTACCCTTACTATACTGAGCTCAATGTCGCAGTCTCATCGGGAATGCGAATATACTACTCTGCTTTGTAATGCGCTCAATTAGACATGGCACTTGTCTTTAAATTACCACGCCTAGTTCTTGTTTATCATTCTCGATTCTTCGTCACAAATTAATACGAGCTTTGTAATTCGAAAAAGAATATTATTTGATAGGTTACATCGTCTCTAGGGTAAGATTTAAAGGGTTCTTTTTTGCCTTGGTCAATGCCATTGTAGTGTCTTTAAATAGCTCCAGAGAGGCGCCCTTTGTCCTCTTATAGGAACCCACCGGCGTAAAACAATTCAATCAATCAATCAACTGGTCAATGCCATTGTATTAGAAAACAAAATCATACTCGCTAGAATAAATGAACTATTTGTAGACCAGGATATTATTGGAAGAAAAAGTTGTCATGTTGCATCAGTCTTGATCCCTTACCATAGCGGGCTTCGACTTGCTTCCACCCAACATACATATGTTTAACGAAGGACCCATGAAAGAATCGCCATACCTCCAACATAGACCCCGCTGCAGACCAAAAGGTCTTGGGCATCCTGGGTCGTTGCCAGCGGGTTGATCATACCCGAACGTAGCAAAATGGCACATGCGATAACTCCAAAGAGAACCGCAATAGTCATCCGACCAGTAAAATCCCGAATAACGGGAAATGTGATGAGTGGCCCTAGGGTGGCAATGACCATACCGACGACTAATTCCTGGCGTGGGCCTCGGCTAAGAAGGGTCCTTTGGGCGAGGGCCCATCGAGTTGGCTTCTCTGTTTGACGTGGTTGGTTGTTTCGGACTACTGGCCCCCTTCTCCGGTTAGGTTCCAATACAATGAGATCAGAGCTGTTGAGAAATCTAGTCTCCATCTCAACAACTGGCCTCTCGGCATCGAGGAAAACCTTATAGTTGTGAATATCCCCAACGGTTGGCAGCGGTAGCCCCTGGATATCCCGGAAAGAGGCGAGCAGCGTGTCTTCAACTGTCATTTAAGGCGCCATCAAAAGTACGAGGGAAAACATACTATAGATTTGAAGCTTTTCTGAGAGATGCCCTAGTATCGCACCCTTCCTTGTATGAAAAGGGTGATTACTATCCCGTTCTTCTCGTTCGGAGGCTGGGATGCTTCCTTCTTGTCGATTCGCCGAATCAGTGGCGTCGATATCACCCAGAGTTTCTTCGAGGGAAATTATTTGATCCTGCAATGACAATAGGATGCGATGATTTAGGTTGTCGAAGCGGCGGTAAATAGGTTTTATGGGTGGCCCCTCAACTTCGCTAGTTAGCTTTGCTGTCAATAGCTCGTATCCACTTAGGGGAGGCTGATCTCCTCGAGGCGGAGTGTTCACGAGGGGCGCAGCAGCCATTGGGTTTGGGGTATGGGGAACTTGGAAGAATCCAAAAGGAGCAGGCCCCCGCGGTGTCTCTGGGGTATCGTATTGGTGTTGGTGTTGTATGTAAGACTGTGGCACGAATTGATGCGACCCACCAAAGCGAGGATCGAAGCTGGGTGAAAATGGCATTGATGGTGGCTGGCTTGCTATGGTGTACTCGGGAAACTCTGGACTCCAGCTCAAGTCGGACCTGGATTCAATTTGACGTTCGGAGAAGACATCGTTGGGAGCAGTGATTGGAATGGACGAGGAAGAGGATGGAGAGATTTGAGCACCCCGGTGTCTGCCGTTAAATGGGCCTGTGTAACGGTTTGCATCCTGTGTCACTATGGATGATTCTGATTCCGACAGATGAAGAGAATCTGGCCGCTGAGAGGTTCTTGAAAACCTCCGGTTTCTGAGTGGTCGCCTTTCTCTGACGGCATTTATATCGCTGGGAACCTCTTTTTGGACCGAAAATACTTCTGATATAGGAGACTGGCTGCTGCTCAAATTTGGTGATCCGCTTGTGTTAAGTGACGAAAATGTAGAATTAGTAGTCGAACCGCTGCTCGCTGGGGAGAGTGGCTGAAGGGTGGTATCTTCTGACGGCCTGTCATCATCTTCACAATCGGCGATGGTTGTTGGAAGGGGTCGAGTGCGAACTGAGTTAGTGGACTTGGTGAATGTAGTCGGGGAAGAGGTGGATCTGGGTTTGGATAGTCCAGGCCTTCGTTTCATGATGCCTTCAGGTTTCCCCATACCTGTTGACGCCGATGCTGGAATTTCGACTTGACTTGACATGGTGGATGTGATGTTCACTATAATGGCACGCTAAATCCTTCTGTTGCGGGCTATGAGCATCCCGTTGCTGGAGCTGACCTGGTAGTCAGAGCTGGATGTGGATGGGACTACGGTGGACGATTCGTATCGAGTAATGAGCGGGTGAGGTTGGGTAATATTTCACGTAGGAAGAGTGCAGCCAAAAAAAAGAGGCTTTTGATTACAGAAAAAAAAGATGGGGAAGCAGAATACGTTGGGCTCGGGCAGCGTGATGTCACGATTATGATGGGTGTACGAGAGAGTGACCTGGGGTAGAATAGAGCCTCTACTACTGATTGCCACGGGCATCTCATCATCCGGATGACACGCCTACGCATGTGCCCGCTCTAAACCTCGCTGCTTGCAGGCACTGGGATTGGACGCCCGGTCCGGCTCGCACCATGGGCTGGCGAGGTTGGCGGAGGACGAATGGGGTTTGGCGGGATGCATGCTGGTGGTGGTGTGGTGGTTGACTGGTAGAGACGGACAGTGTAGCTCTCCACTGTGGTGTGGACTCATCGGGGTTTCTCGCGGCCCGGAGTCAAGGTCCTTGCCGTGAACTTGGAGAGGTAGATCCACCAAAGCTCTCGTAGCTTACCCTGCGACAAAATCTTGAGCTTTACTAAAAGACCTACTTGGATCGCCGTCCGCCCTCTGTGCTCAATATCCGAGTAAGATTACTGAGTGTGGGAGCCGTCCTTTCAATATACCAACTGTGCGAGGCGACAATCATCCTGCAGCTCATCTGCATTAGCACTACCCGATTAATCACACTTTTCCTGTTGTCTCGTGATAAGACACCCAACACCCAACACCTGGCGATTGATACTCAGTGTATGGCAGCTTTACTACGCCCAGAGTCCCATAGCACTTGAAAACTACCACGCGGACTCTGAAACTGCCCTCATCGCTTGGACAGAGTGTCCCTGTTGCGAACAATTGCCTGTGTAAGACTCCATAGTGCACTTGCCCCCCGAAGTTGGCGCAAACCTGGCTCCCCGCATCGGACGCACAATGACGCGCATCACTACTGCTGCCCTCAGCAGATACCTCCTTAGCGGCCAGATTTCGCGACACGGCTGTATCGGTGCGCGACAGGTTTCGAGGCAACCATTGACAGCTAGTTCAAGCCTCTGTCCAGTCAGATCGTTCCACGCTGCCCCCGATGCTTCTGTGCCACCCCCTCCAGCGCAACCTGTTCCTTTGCGGAAGCAACTGAGAGAGGAAGCAAAACAAGCCAAAAAGCAGGGAAAAAAAAAGTCAAAGAGTGACTCCCAGACAGTGGATGGTTGGGAGTTGACTGTGGGCATTGAGATACATGCGCAATTGAATACGCCACACAAATTATTCTCGTCCGCTGCAACGTCATTCAACGATGATCCCAACAGCCATGTTGCTCTGTTTGACCTGGCCATGCCAGGTAGCCAGCCCTTGTTCCAAAAGGACACTCTCGTCCCGGCTATTCGGGCTGCCTTGGCTTTGAACTGTGATATTCAAAAGCTAAGCCGCTTTGACAGGAAGCATTATTTCTGGTGGGACCAACCGTCTGGCTACCAGATTACTCAGTATTACGAACCATTCGCTAAGAATGGCCACATTACTCTCTCGGCACGAGATGGCATATCCCCCCAAGATGGAGAAAGCGTCACTGTAGGAATCAAACAGGTTCAACTCGAACAAGATACCGCCAAGACGCTGGCTCAGAAGCACAATACTCATTGGCTAGATTTCAACCGAGTTGGTGTTCCGCTTATCGAGATCATCACAGAACCTGAGATGCATCATCCGCGTACAGCCGCTGTTCTGGTTCGCAAGATTCAAATGCTGCTGAGCACGGTCGATGCCTGTGTTTCCGGGATGGAGACAGGCGGGTTGCGAGCTGACGTTAATGTTTCCGTTCGGAAAACCGACGGCAGCAGCCCCAGTCTTGGTACAAGGACTGAGATCAAGAATTTGAGCACCATCAAAGCCGTCGAAGATGCAATAATAGCCGAAAGGGACCGCCAAATTCGTGAACTAGAGGCCGGGGGGACTATTTCTAGCGAAACCCGAGGTTGGAGCATTGGGTCCACTGAAACCCGTCGTTTGCGTGGAAAAGAGGGTGAGGTGGATTATCGATATATGCCCGACCCAGACTTGGCTCCTCTTGTGATTGGCGACGATCTAGTGAGCCACCTTCACTTATCGCTTGCTGTTTCTTCGGACTCTGAGCTCGATAATCTCATTTCTAATTTCGGACTCACTTCCAAAGATGCCTTCTCACTTATTAATCTTGAGAATGGGGCAAGGATCCAATACTTTTATAAGGTTCTTAAGTCACTTGAGAAAAAGTTGGCCGCTGATGCCGATGCAGAGCTACCGGACTTGAAGACTTATGGTTCCCTGGCGGGGAACTGGATTATTCATGAACTTGGCCGCCTGACGACCTATAAGGCTGGCCCGCTTGCAACGAGGGATTTGACTTTTACTCCTGAAGGAGACTGCGAACAGATTCCAGACTCGGATCTTTCGCAGCTGCTGTACCATCTCATTCGAAAACAAATCACCGGAAAGGTTGCCAAGGAGCTTCTTTTTGCCATTTACTTTAAAGAGGTTGAGGGAGGAGTGACAAAGGCGATTGAAGACAATGACTTGTGGTTCAAGGAGCTTTCTGAAGACGAGTACAATCTTCTTGCAGATGAGGTTCTGGCCAAAGAAGAGAAGATTTTGAAGGAATTCGTTGAGTACGAGACTTTTCCTCAGGGGAAGCTCATGTATCTCGTTGGCAAATTGATGCGACTTGGTCCAACCGAACGCATCGTCCCCGCGACGGCAGAGAGGATCCTGAGGGCCAAGGTTGAACTACTCCGAGAGAATTGATTTCCCTTGGACAAGCTTGTTGTCTCCGCAACGCAGCCCCTCATTGACGCCGAGCCGGCCGTGTAACTGCGCTGGTGTCACATGCGTTCCGTCTTGGATTGTCATCTTGCTCAACAAACATTTAGCTCTGCTGACCTATGACAGTGTACCGCCGGTGTGACATTTTATGTGACTCTACCGCGAACGTGTACAATAGAAACAGACATGTATAGATTGTAACGATTATGATTCCCCAAGAAAAGTCACGCTATGTATAGAATCGGCAATTGGACGTGATGGTGCTCAATGTGAGAATCGAATATTTTTCACTTATCCAACATAGTTGCTCACCTATGCCTTCTGCAACCAACTTGAGGCAACATAGTGCGCACCGTGACAGTCACGAGGAAGAGGTCAATCTGGGGGAAAACTATACTTCAGCAAGTCACGATGATGATGTGTTTGTGTTGGTTCCCCGCCTGACTGTCCCTCAGTCAGGGACGGAATATCCAGATCACTCAGAGGCCTGGCTAACCTCATCTTTTATACGCCCATTAACCCCCGCCAATACTGCAGCCTTAGGGCCAGAAAGAACCCAGGAGGCATCGCATAACATCTACTCGATGCCTACTACAGTCGCTCCGACAATAGCATCGGGCACTGGTGGTCCGGAACCAGAATCAACCAACCATCCGGCGACCACCCTACCAGCAGGAGTCATTGCTGCCATTACGACCGGGGGCTTGCTTGCCGCAGCCATTGGCATCCTCGCGATTTGGATTTGCTTCCGGAGAAGGCAAAGCCGAACATTAGATAGGGGCATGACTCCTCCCATGCGACCAGAAGACACGCCTATCCGGATGGAAATGATTCTACAGGAAGACCGAATTCCGACTCCAAGGTCCGACTTCTGGTTAGAGAATGACGAATTTTGGGACCCGAGGGACGCTTCGTCAACCGGCGTTAGATCCCCCACCCCGAAGCCTGCCGTGGCAGAGGTCAGAAGTTATACACGCGCCCCACAAAGGCCCCGTGTTTGCGATATTGGAAAACCAAGTGCTCAATGGCCAGGGCCAGGTGCGCCATCAGGTTCCCCCAGATCAGCCACTGCTCCTGGGTTGCTAACGTATACGGCGGTCACTCTACCTCCTGAGAGAACTCAACGCTTGCAACGTGCCTCTTGCCACGGACGTTCTTTTAGGGATCACCAAGATATTGTCTGATAGGCTGGTAGCGCCTATTCGCAGAACTAAGCTAGGAAATTGACCCCGGGATTGATATCTGGGAGATATTGGTGGATAGCATGGGTAATAGGTGACAAGCTATTATTAGGGGTCATTACATGTTGGATGACTTGGCAATGGCGAGTCATGCACGGCTGCTGGAACTGGAACAACCCAAATCAGGAACGTGAGCCGTGAGTGCTGCCGGGCCATCAAGCACCGAGAAAATTTTCATCGGCTGAGGATTAGAAATTGCTAACTCAGCCACCTATTTCTTGGACACTCTGGATGCATGAATTTTACCCCGTCGAGTGTGAAGTTCAGATTGAGTAGAGCAGTATAGACATGAGACAACAGACGCCGATTGCTACTAGTGTGGAGCCCTGTTTAATGTCCCAAACCATATATATATATATATATGTGTGTGTGTGTGTGTGTGCATTATGACTGCGGTCTCTGTTCAGATTCATGTCCAGCCTCGTCTGTAGGCCAATTGTCATGTTTAGACGGCGAGAATGAAAAGTTTACATTCTCCCGGTCTCTCAGGAAACAATCCACGCGCTCATCCTTGGTTCGTCCTGACGCCACCAGGGTGTTCCGCGCCATCTGTTGCCCAATGGCCAGATTTGATTGGTCTCTCATCTCCATGTATTTGGCGCCAACCTGGTCGGCGTAAGACATGTGCGCAAAAGCCCCGATCATGCACGACATGACGACCAAGGTGGCAAAGAAGCCGTTGGACGCGTACAGTGACTCTTGAGGCTTGCCATCGCGAGCATTGTACCACCGCTCCCAGTCTTCCCATGTTGCGTTCCGCGAAGCGTTGCCGGGCTGGTCGCGCCACTTGTATTCGGCATGCCGGGCGCTTTCGTTCAGCGTGGGGGCCCGGTCTCCGGTCCAGCCCACGCCGTGGGTGTCGTATAAACGGCGTTTGGAGGGGTCACTGAGCAGGTCGTTGGCTGCGACTATAAGGCGATATCGTTCCAGGCGGGTAGCCTTGGGGAGACTCTGGATGTCGGAGGCATATGTGTGCCTATCGGGATGGTATGTCTTGACGAGCTCGTGGAAGCGATGCTTTGTGTAGGGGTTGTTGTGTCGCACGGAGAGGATTTCGTAGGGGGTAGGATTGGGGTTCTTGGGCCACGGCGGCCCTTGACTGTGCGCGGGGTCATCGCGGGAGCCATTCTTTATGGTGGCATAGCGACAGCGGTGGCTGTCTTGACGTAGCGGCGACCTCGAAGGAACGCAAGGCGAGGAAGAGGGTGACGGGCGGAGGGATGACGTTATCGGAGTTGAAGCATACTGAGGGAGCCCGGCCAGGGCATTGCAGGAGCAGGAGCAAAAGCGAAGGGCAGGCTTATTGAGTGGCATGGCGATGGGCTGTCAGTGGTAAAGAGGCCAAAACCGGGCCGACATGTCGATGGCAGGGGAAACTTTTTGGGATGTGACGGCCGTCGGCGGCATTGGGTGAGCAGGTTGGAGCACATATGTACAATGGTATCCGGGCCATCACGCGACTTTGGCGGCATCAGCACCGGCCCACACAGTGGGCGGGAACGGTATTTTGGTTTCCCCACCTCGACACCTCGACACCTCGACACCTCGATGGAGCGAGGGGTCCCGAGGTGGGTGGGGGGAATCATGAGCAGGAGTATATTTGGAAAATGGGATAAATGAATGAATGGCTTGAAATTTCTGAATATATTAAAGAAAACCGGACAACTAAGATACGAGGGGGTCACCAGCCCCGTCTACTTGAAAATGCCACCCGACTTATTTTAGCCAAAGAAGCCCCCCCCCCCCCGACATCCTGGTACCCCGCCACATTAACATAAACATCGACATCAACATCAGCTACTGCCCATGTACGCAAAAACCATCTTTGATCCCTTCTCCAAGATTCCTTCCAGATACGCTATGATCAACGGGTCGATGCCTGCCTCCGTAGCGCGTCGCATCCATTCCGTTATATCAACTTCATCAAATCCCCCCCCGTACACCTTCTCCATGTGACTTCGGAATTCCTTCGCCGGTGCCTTGACTCCTCCAGAGTGATGCTTGAATTGAATCTCAGCAGTGCTGCGCTTGCCCCGACCGTCAGCCCCGGCGAGATGCAGCGTCGTTTCCATGATTTCACTGACAACTTTGTCCGCGGCCCCAAAGTCGATGAATCCCTCGACTCGATCCAAGAACGGTACGCATCGCATCGCCACAGAGTATCGCACAATGGCGTTTAGAGCGTCGGAGTTGGGAGCCTTCTCGCTGACCAGGACACACGGCCGATGCACCGAGACGGTCAGCGGTAATTTCTTGACTTGCTCCAGCTGACCAACAAGATTCTCGAGGAACACCTCGCTCGCCCATTTGCTTGACATGTGTCCCTCGAGGCCATCGGTCGATGGCGGGAAGGCTGCGACCGATCTTGGCGAGGGAGCAGTGTCACCGGAAAGTAGGACAACACGGTTTGATGACAGAAAGACGACGGGAATTGAGCGTGGCAGAGCAAGCGATGCGAGGAATTGGGTCGATTGAACGTTTGGTGCGCGAACGGAACTGTAGGTATTGAGGCAATGGCCGTTCGATCCCGCATGGACGATAACATCTACTTCGTCTTGTAGGTCCTCGCGCTCGTCTGCGTTTAGTCCAAGATTTGGAGAAAGGAGGCTTCCCGTGTAGCATTCAACCTTCTCACTCTTCGGTAGTTGCCCACGTTCATCAGCCAGAACTGCAACACAATGAACCTTGCTCACTGCAGACGACTGCAACAAGGATTGCAGAAGCTGGCCGCCGAGGAAGCTCGTTGCACCAGTCAGTAAGACCTCAACCCCATCCGGTTTCGGCAACTTTTGGGTATTTGACGCGGCGGGAAGCTCTTCGATACGGTTTATTAGCCATTTAGGCACCTTTGTTTCTGCTTTCCAGTCGATTTCTTGTTCCATGTCACCGGCCTGGGCGTGTTGGTTGTCCACGCATCGAGCCATATATCGAAGCGTGCTGGCCTGATAGAGGGCTCTGGTCGAGACCGATACGCCAATTGTCTCCCTAATAGCCGCTTGAAGTTTCATAAGAAGCATAGAATTTCCTCCATACAGAAAAAAGTCTGAAGACGGTCCAATGCGGGCCTTCGCAGTTGTGTCTGGAAGGACTCGCTCCCATAAAAGCCGTAGCTCGCCTTCGCGAACACTCATCTTCTCTTGGGGTCCTCGAAGCTCATTCTCTGGTAATGGAATTGATGCAATAGTCTTGCGATCGAGCTTTCCATTGGAATTGGTGGGCATCTTGGCAATGATGGCAATGGAAACCGGGATAAAGTATTGCGGGAGCCTCAAACGAAACAGAATCTGGGCCAATTCCGTCGCACTGGGAGACTCTGCACCTGGCGACAAGGTGGCGTGTGCAACTAGAACATCTCCTCGACGAGACACCACGACCGTGGAAAGAATACCTCTGGCGGTCTTTACGATAGCAATCTCGATTTCCTGGAGTTCGATTCTGAGACCGCGCAGCTTAATTTGAGTGTCGCCATCCATTCGACCAAGACATAGGAGGGCCCCGTCGGACGAAAGACGCCCCTTATCTCCGGTACGATACATGCGTTGGTTGGAGACTGTGATGAACTTGCGTCTGGTCTCTTCTTTCATGTTCAAATATCCAAGTGCAACTCCGGCACCGCCGATGCAAACTTCTCCGGTGTGTTCGACAGGCTGCGGTCGGCCAGACCCATCAAGAATTCGGATGGAGTAATTGGGCAACGCTTTTCCAACCGAAAACCTGGTTCTTTCATCGTCATTTTGGTCCTCCAGGTCAATGTTCTGAAAGCTCGCCGCGGCGGTAATCTCCGTGGGGCCGTAGCAGTTGGTCAATCTTAGTCCTGAATTTCCGAGACGACGTAGCTCATTCTTCAACTGTTGAGGCACAGGCTCACCACCCATACACAAGTGATGTAAATTAGAGGCTTCCTTCAAGCTCGAGGCTCCATAGTGCAACCAAGCAAGATATTCTGATGGGGTAGCGATAGTAAATGAAATACGCTCACAGTTGACTAAATTGGTCAATTCGACGGGGTCACGTCTCATCTCGGATGGTGCAATAACTAGGAGACCACCGTTTGAAAGTGCGCAGAAAGTTTGCACCAATGACATATCGAAACCTAGAGAACTTTGCTGGAGGACACATTCCTGACCTAATTCAAGCACTTGCATTTTCAGGGCAAGGTGATTGACAAAATTCGCCTGCGAGAGAAAGATGCCTTTCGGAGTACCTGTAGAGCCACTAGTGAAGAATAGGATGGCTGGTACATTTGGGTCTGCGGTACACGGGACCTTGGTTGTCGGGTTGTTAGATATATTATCAAGACGTACATCCTGGATCTTGTAGTCAACGGCATCAAGCATCTGGTTCTTATGCTCCTGCGTGGCCAAATGAGTGACTATAAACGCTGGCCTACCACTTCGAACCATGGCAGCATGTCGATCGGTTGGTAAGCTGACATCGAGTGGGAGATAGATAGCACCAATGTGAATGATGGCCAGCATGGAGACAATAGAATCCACTGTAGGTTTACACAAGACGGCAACAAGTGAACCCGCGGTGCATCCTTGACTCAACAACTTAGCAGCTAAAATATTAACTCGAGACAACAGACCCGAATATGATAGCGTATGGCAAAGATCTTTGACTGCGGGCTTATCTGGATGCAGGCGGCACACCTCCAACACCTTCTCAGATAGTGTCGAGGGCCATTCAAACTGCGTCACGGGGCCCGTTCCGAGCTCAACGGCCGTTTGAACCTGAATCGGGTCGTAAACGGAACATTTACCTATATCCAGGTCGATATTGTCCGAAAACTCTCGAAGGAGGCGTAGGTATGAGTCTAGAATGATACCCGCCGCATCGAAGCTGTATATCGATGCGAGGCAATGTATCTCAACCATGCATCCCGAGCCTGTGTCAGTAATACCAAAACTAATGTCATATGGCTGGTCTGCATCTTTTCCATCAGTCATCTCCATCTTACAATCGCCCAGTGGCATCTCCCACACTGAGCCGGTGCGGTAGTTCATTGCAACTTGGAACAGCGGCGTGCTCTCCGATGATCTGGGGGCCTTCACTTCGTCTAGAATGGTATCAAAGGGAACTGAGGCGTGGGCGAAAGCTTTCAATGCCGATTTAGAAGCAGCCTGCGCAACTTCAGAAAAGCTTGAGCTCTCGGGGATTCGAGATCGAACAGGGAGCATATTAATAAAGCAGCCAATTGTTTGCGCAAACCTTGGGTCGTGCCGTCCTGCGTCGACAATGCCAATACATATGTCCTCCCTATTAGCGTACCGGGATACCAGAACTTGGAGAAGAGAAAGATGAAAATGGAATGGACTGATTCGAAGCTGCTTGCAAGCTCCCTGGACAGCGGATAGGTGTACGCTCTCCAATTTTCGGTACTCATGATGGCTTTCGTTGCCCAATTCTGCCGGTCGTGTATTTGCATAAGCCATTGGTAGCAGAGGAAGAGTCTCTGGATAGGTTTCGAACTCAGTCTTCCAAAACTTTAGTTGATCATCAAGAACACCCGCCTTCTCTTGTTCTTGTTGGTGCAATGTGTACTCGAGGTAGGAGCCAGCACTCTTGTCAAGTATTTGCATTCTATACGCCTTATCCAAGTCTCTCAGAAAGACGTACCAGCCCACTACATCCATTATAACATGGTGATATCCGAATATGATGTCGTGTTCCCCAGAGCTGTGGCTGAGCACCGTTACCGCGAATGTCTTCCCGCTCTCAAGGTCCCACACTCGCGTTTTAAGACGAGCTAGTTCGTTCTGCACATCATTCTGGTTAGCCTCAGGTACGTGTCTCAGATCATACAATGAGGAGCTCATGAGCCCTTGCATGGGATGCCCATCCCCAAGACGCGTGTAGAAGCGCATTCGAAGACACTCATGGTGGTGTGTTGTCACATCCAGAGCATATCGCAACCTTGCTATATTCAAGGAGGACCCCCGTACATGGTAATGAAAAGTCATGTTGAAAGCTGCCGGGTCTTCCAGGTGCTTGGAAAGGAACCAGATACGAGACTGACCTGGTGACATTTGTTCTTCGCGGATGGTCTCCAGCTTGATTGCTTCCTCGTTGCCCGCGACTACTGAGGAGTTGGTGGAAGAGCCGGGCTTGGCACTTTCGATTGAACTGCCAGAATCTTCGACATCTGATACACTGGTACTATTGGATTCAGGGGTCCTGCTAAATTTATCTCCAGGGACAGAGAGATATTCCACAGAAGAGGCAGGTGCTGTGGCAGGCTCCGGGGCTGCAGCTGGCGCAGGCGAAGTAACAACTGGGGCTGCCTTTTTATTCGGGGCCTCATCGCTCTTTGCAGTGTCTTGATTCTTCATGGCGAGAGCTAGCATCTTTTTGGTAGCCCAAATGCAGAGCTGCATGACACTATCACCTCCAAGAATTTTGACCACGGGTACCTCAGCGCCGAGATCCTTCAAGAACCACGTACGGATCTCAACTGCGACGAGCGAGTCAATGCCGAGGTCAATGATTGGCCGTTGCACGTTTACACTATCAGCCTGGAGCTGAAGAATGGACTCCAACTTTTTGCAAAATGCCTCCAGCACTGCCGAAATGGCGTCTTCCTCGCTCGAAGCCTCCTGAACCCGTTTCTTGGTGTTACCCGCGGCCCCAGGACCGCGGCTCAGTTGCTGGTTCTGAAGAGTAATAGGGGGCGCAAAGTGCGAAAATCGCGGGTTCATTAGCCAAAGGGGCTGCTTTTCACGTGGCAAAGGCTCATCAAAGGTCTCAAGACCCATTATGATATCGGTCTCTCCTCTTATGGCCTCGGCAAAGGCATGGTGAACATCCGTTTCGGACAGCGGCATTAATCGCACATTACGGAAGTGCTGATCCAATTGTCTATCTCGCTGTTGACGTGTGACGTAGCCTACATCGCTTATATATCCGACATGGATGACTGATCCAGCAACTCCGCGGGCACGACGCTGGGCGACAAGGCTGGTCATGAAGAGATTGGCAGCATGGTAGTTGGCTTGACCGATATTTCCAATGACGGTTGCGACCGAAGATAGGAGGATAAAAAAGTCCAGGGACATGTCTCCAAAGACGGAATCAAGATGCTCACTTCCATATACCTTGGCAGCAAGAGTATTGTTGAGTTCATCGACATCCATGTCAACGAAAAGTTTGTCTGCCAAAATCATAGCTGCGTTGCAAACGCCTGCTATTGGTGGCATGGTATCGTTAACCTGCCGTACTACCGCTTCGACTGATTCCTTTTTGGATACATCCATGGGAATAATATGCACTACCGTGCCAGCGCGTTTGGCATCTTCGAGCAAGTGAGAGTCAACCTGAGGATTTCGGCTGCTGATGACTAGATGCTTAGCTCCACTTCGAATCATCCACTGGCAGATGGACAGACCCAATCCACCCGCCATTCCAACCATGAAGTATGTTCTATCTGACTTGAATATACCATTTAGGCTGAGAGGTTGGACCGTCATAACAAGTGATTCTTTTTCTTTCCAATCTGTGACGTAGTGCTTGCTAATTATTGAGGAATCGGCCCCGGCAAGTTCAGCAGCTTTGATCACATGAAGCCCTAGGTACAGTTCCTGCTCGTCCTTGTATGAGCTCTTAGCCATGGAGCAAGAGTTATTAAGCAGGCCAGACACTCCTTTTTCTGTCAGCTCGAAAGCCTGTTGCAACAGACAGGCATCAAGCCGCTGAGCTAAGCAGCCCTCAGGTAGACATTCCCTGATGATATTTGCAGTTGGGGAATCGGCAGGGGAGCAATCTACATAGAGATGAACATTGCGAGGGATAAGCCTTTTTATGGCTCGCTTCGATGCTTGAGCATGGATTTTAATCCAAGCATCTGGGGTTGCTGAACTTGAGGTGGTGAAATGGGCTTGACCACCCTGAGCTTCCAGTTCAGCAATTATCTTGGTGGCCAGTGACTCTTCAGCTTGATACAAAAGTACACGACCAGCGCTGTTAAGAATAGAAACTGCCTTTGCAAGGATCTGAAAGGCCACGGCAGCGAGGAAACCAGGCGAGCAGTCTCCATCATCAATTACGACAATATTTCTGGGGTCAATCTCAACAATAGAGGAATTGACGTTAGAAATTGCCAAAATTGGGCTTGGTGAGTCGGAATCCTCCATATGTCCACAAACTAGGTACATTCCCTCTTTCTTAGACGAAGGGATATAGAAAGAATATTCAACGCGAATCTTGGCATTCTCGTTGTTGACATCTCCTTCCATCCCTTGCAACGTCACCCTTGATGGGCCTACAATAGCTCGGACTGGGACCTTGTTTGCATCAATGATCTTTGTCACAGAGCGTCGCGAGGAATTATATAGCTCATTCATGGGTTTGTTCAACATCACTCTTGGGATCATGGTTTGACCATCGGCAAGAATGTCAGACTCCGGCTCCTCAACCCACAGCATATCGCCATTCGGTCCATCCTCAGCTGCCCTCAACCGCAGGAATGCTTCAAAACAGTTCCTAGCAGCAACAGTATTAGAGCCCCCAGACTCGATGCCCAACACTTTGAGGTTAAGGTGAGGCAATTCTTGAGGTGCAATCCGCGAGATGCCGAGAAAGATGTTGTTGCGCGGGGTGTGAGATTTTCCAGCCCCAGTAACCCAGAGCATGTTCTTTGCATTCATCAATAAGGTCTTGAGGAGGTCCATTCGTTTAGCGGTCATAGGAGTGGCGAACAATGATTCATCCGTCTCCTGAAGGCAAATGATGTCAGTCTTGGGGGTTAGTTTCACCGAACTAATGCCATCGATGCTGGAAATTGTCTGAACTCGTCGTTTCCATGATTTGGGTAGGAGTTTTTGGATCTCAGCAACCATCTTGGTAGACGTAAGCTTCTTGCCGCTGATAATCAACAGGGGCTCAACCAGAGGGGGAAGTTCCGCAACGTAAGACAACGGCTCAAGCATACGCAGAAACCCATCGTCAACAGCTTGGCTCACAATCATGGAGTTACAGTGTTTCGTCTCATCTTCAAGGTCATGCATGACAGTGTCAGCTCCAGAAAATCCCGTCTTTGCCAATAGCATGTCCCAGTCAACAACAGACACACCCGGACCATGCGGACGACCATCATCGACACCTAGCCACCATCCAGGTAGACCACCGAGCATGAGAGTTACTCGCACGCTCTGCATACCAGTCACCTCCATCAGAATTAGATAGCCTCCAGGCTTGAGAAGGGAGCGAACGTTGCGTAAGGTGGTTTCCAGGGAGCGCGTGGCGTGAAGCACATTGGCGGCGATAATAACATCGTATGAGTGCTCGGTATATCCCTGAGAAGCCGGTTCTTTTTCCACATCAAGTATCTTGAATATCATTCTGTTGGCCCAGGCCGCAAACTTTTCCTCAGCCTTGGGGAAGAAACCAGATGAGATATCTGTGTAGGTGTAAGACTCGTAAGCGTCATTGATCTGGTTCAAAACGCCCCAAGTGGTTCCTCCAGTTCCGGACCCAATTTCAAGTATATTAGCACGAGGGTATTTGAAAGTGATCTGTTTCATGACCTCGGCGATGCTGTCATTAATGGGAGCACTGGCGCAGTTGTTCATGTAGAAACTATCCAGCATATTGTCTTGCTGCATAACTTCCAACAACTGCGTCTTGCCCCTAACGACATCGGCTAGGTTTTCACCGACAGCACGGAGCAATTGCAAGTCAATTGAGTTGGGGTGCTCCTTAGTTATTTCTTCAATGGCCGATAATTCATCAGACAGCCACTCAGTAGGCAAAACAGGATGTTCGCCTTCCTTCACGGTGATCAGATGCCTCTCGAGAGCCTTGAACAAGCGTTGGTGATACCATTGGAAATCCTTCCGTTCTTCCTCGGGAATCTGGTTTACAAATTGCTGTATATAGAAAAGTGCAACTCGTTCAATGTCAACCGCCAAATGAGTCAACTCGGCGTCATTTTCATCGTCTCGGGGGGGATCATCCAAACCTGCTGGATCAAATGGCCCCCAAAAGGTTTTGGAGAAAATGGGCTGGTCCTGGGAGGCATCCTGCTCACCCACCATCCTCGTGGCAAGTCCTTCCACCTGAAGGAAAGTCTTTCCAGTCACTGAGTCATACACATTGAGATCACCGGTCAGAGAAGTGGCAGTTTGGTCAACAACCCAAGACTCGAATTCAGCCTTGATATCTCCACCAGCCTCAGGTCTCAAGATTTGAACAGACGGGCTTACGCGGACTCGGTCAATGTGAGACGGCAACAGAGCTGTAGTAATCTGTCTGCTTGCAGGATGTGCCCTTGCGATAAAAAGCGTTTGAAATGCGACGTCAAGCATGGCCGGGTGGACAGCATATTGGTCGCTCAGTGAACCTTCGGTCCAAACACCACTTGCTGCGGCATAGTTGAGGCAACGGGTACTCTCTTCGATGCTTCGGAAAACGCCAGAGTATTTTAGATCAATCCCTTGAAACATCTTGTAAACTCGGCCACCATCAACAGTAACCAGGTTGGAAGGCACAACACCCCTGGGAGGCAGTTCGTCATCAGACTCAGGTCCACCTAGGTGAACTGTGAGGTTGCCGCTACATGTATGAACCATGGATCCTGTCGATGGGTCGTTACAGATATAGTACGAAAACCTAGCGCGCAAGATACCATCTGCTCCAGAGCCAGTCAGTAATTGTGCGGTGAACAAGGTCTCGACTCCCTCTGAGTCATCAGGTACAACCACAGGACGCAAAATATCCACGTCTTCGACCTCAAGGAGGCGAGTTGGTTTGCCAGCCGCAGTGGCCAGATGCTTGCCCGCTTCCACTGCGATCGAAACGTAGGCGGCTCCAGGTAGCAAAACCTCATCAAGGACCTCGTGCCCTCGAATCCAGGGCATTTCACCCAGCTTGAGTACATTTCTCCAACGGAGCTCACGATCGTTATCATCTGGGCTGCGACGTCCAAGAAGCTCGTGGGGGAGATCCTTGCCGGTACGGTATCTCCGAGAAATGCGAGACTCGCGCCAGTACTCTTTTTCATGGTCCCAAGAGTAGTTGGGAAGATCCTTTACAACTTTGGGAGCAGGAGGCTCAGAGTCGTAGAAAGACTTCCGGTAACCGTCAAAATCGACGAAAGATGGGCCCAGTTGCGCCCAAGTGGTGCCGATGGCTGATGAAAAAGCCTCAATATCGCTGCTACCTCGCTTTAATAGGCCTGTATATAAAGGTATGGAACCATAACACGCCTTAAGTGTCTGCTCGGTAGGTCCTTTGAGGGCAGGGTGAGGACCAACTTCGATGGCCAAGTCAAATGGACCTCCATGCCAGATGGACGACTCAATAGCCTGGGAAAACATGACTGTCTGTACCATGTTTGCCACCCAGTAAGGACCCTTTAGGGGACTCAGATCTCGCTTAAGGAGTTCTGTGTCGCCTCTCACACTTGAGTTCCAGATACAGCGACCAGGTTGGGGGGCGCGAACTTCAATGTCGCAAGCAAGCAATGATTCAAGGTAAGGTCCGGCACAACCCTGCATGTGATGAGAGTGGTAGGCCGTGTCAACCTTCAACTGGCGAGCAAAGATGTTATCATTGTCAAGTTGTGCCTTTGCCTCCTTAATGGCGTCCATATCTCCAGACAGCGTCACACTAGAGGGCCCATTGCTTGCTGCAACCTGGATACGGCCAACAAATTCGTCGCGGGAGCAAAGCTGCGTCGCCTTTTCAAAAGACATTCCAGCTGCCATCATACCTCCCCGCTTACCATCATTTCCAACAGCGAGCTTGGCGTGAAGTCCGCGATAATATGCGATCTGGATCGCACCCTTTAAGGTGATGATATTTGAGGCATAAGTAGCCGCAATTTCTCCCGAAGAGTGTCCCACCACTGCATCGAAAGTGATACCCACAGCTGTGAGCATATTTACGAGAGCAAGCTGTACGGCAGTACACAAAGGTTGTGATACTTCAGCCTCGCTGATTCTCGATGATTCGGAATCTGCCATCAATTGTTCCTTCAGAGACCATTCAGGAGCCTCCCCTTCTGGCAGTGCCTTCAGAACAGCATCACATTCATCGATGGTCTTGCGGAAGAGTGAGGATTTTTGGATCAGCTCGCGGCCCATAGTTGCCCACTGGGCTCCCTGTCCGGTAAAAACACCAAGAATGCCAGGGATTTCACGTGGGTTGACCAGTTGGGGTTGATGACCAATAGAGTTGGCAGCAGCTTTTTCATTGCTGGCAACAAAGTTGGCCATGCTCTCCAAAACCACCTCTCGAGTTGCACCAGAAAAATGGGTTCGAACTCCGTGGGTAGTTCGTCTAGTCTGTAGCGTCCAGGCCAGGTCCCTGAGATCAAGCGAAGGGTGCTCCTTCAGGTGTTCCAAATGGGCTCGGATATTTCGTAGCAACGAGGCCCCAGAGCCGGCAGAGAAGAGAAGGGGTCCCAGAGCACCATCCTCGAGCTCTTCAGGCTTCTCTTCTTGGTTTTTGGCGGTGGTGATGCTTCCATCCTCAAAACGCTCAATGATTGCATGAGCATTGGTTCCTCCGAAGCCGAAGCTATTAACACTGGCCCTCGCAGGTGTGCCAATTGGCAGCTCAGGCCATGGCAACGCTTTCGTGGTGATTTTTAGCGGGCCATAGTATGGTGCCAGCGCCGGGTTGAGCTCATTGAACAGGAGATTTGGTGGGATCGTCTGATTTTGAAGCGAACGAATGGTTTTGATAACTCCCGCAAGTCCTGCACAGCCCTCCAAGTGCCCAATTACAGTCTTGACAGATCCAACATATATGGGATTTTCCGACGATTTCTCGTCGCCCAACAGAGACTCGCTAATTGCCCGCGCTTCGACGGGGTCACCAGCTGGAGTACCGGTACCGTGACACTCAAAGTACTGGGGGCGGTCCTTGATAGGATCGAGGCCAGCTCGAGCATATGTTTGCCGAATTAGCGCGGCCTGTGCTGGAGCATGAGGCATAGTAATTCCTGAGCTCTGGCCATCAGAGTTGACTCCAGTACTTCGGATGATACCCTCAATAGAATCCCCATCCTTGAGGGCGCAGCTAAGCGGCTTCAAAAACAGTGCTGCGGCACCCTCGCCTCGAGCATATCCATTGGCAGACTTATCCCACATGCGGGACTGGGAATCCGGCGACAGCATATGTAGCTTTGATTCAGTAATATAGGGTGAGACGTCAAGAATAAGATTAACGCCAGCAACGACAGCTGTTTCACAGTCGCCGCCGAGTAATGCCTGAGCAGCATGGTGAAGAGCGACCAGCGAACTGGAGCACGCAGTGTCGATGGTCTCTGAGGGACCATGGAGGTCGAAGACGTATGAAATTCTGTTCGAAATGATGCTGTTCGCCGTGCCAGTCGCCGTATACTTGGAAAGTGTCTCAAGGTCCCTTAATTGGATACTGGTGTAATCGGAGGTCATAACGCCTACGTGAACGGAAGTCTGGGAGCCCCGTAGCTGATCGAGGGTTACACCAGCCGATTCGAACGATTCATAGACAGTCTCCAGGAGAATGCGCTGTTGAGGGTCCATGCCCGCCGCCTCCATGGGACTGATTCCAAAAAATGAGGCATCAAAGAGTCTCGAGTTTTCTTCTAAGAGATATGATTTGTTGTTGACATCAGTGGCCCCATGAGTGTCGCCACTAGAATGGTAGAACCGCCTTAAGTTAAGTCGATCAGGGTCAAACGTCTTGATGACATCTCGGGGTTGGCGAAGTAGTTCCCAAAGCTTTGATGGTGAACTAGATGAGCCTGGGAACCTACAGGCCGATCCAATAACGGCGATGGGCTCTGGGTATGATTGAGACATTGTGGAATTAGGGTTCTCCAAAGCCTAGTACAACTAAGTAAAACAAGAAAGAAGTAAAATTGAGTGAAATATGAGTTTTGATTTGGAGAATTGCCCTACTGAGACTTCAAGTTGATTGAAGATAACTAGCCTAACACAAGACTTTGCTTGAATCTATACAATCACATTCCTGGCTCTCCATCTAAACCATCCCAGGAGTGGATCTTCATTCGTTGACCGTATTCCGTTGAATTTTTAGCAGAACCATTACAAGATACGGCTCAAGGAATATTCCGTTCGCGCCACGATGGCACCGCTGTTTCAATTCCCAGGAATATTCCGTCGAGTGGATGCACTTCGGCATAGGGATTTATGATCCTGGTTCGACGGCTTGGCAGGTGGCGTGAGCTTTAAATCAGCCCTACCGCATCTGCCCATTGCTAATTTCCCCAAAGCTGTATTGCTCCGAACTACCGGCAGGATTCCCCGCTAATTAACTATTCGTGGGTCTGCGCACCCGATGACCCGATTAGTGATAACGTCTCGGGAAATCCTCTCGGGAATTGGCATACAGCTCCGGATCCCGGCGTTGGATGAACATCCCGGCATCTTATAGGTGCCTTTCTCATTAGAGATAGCTGAGTGTTGAGATAGACGGTGTGCATTCGGCCTTTTCTTTGGCGATCTAGTGGCTCCAAGGCCATTGAGGGACTCGATATTGATCATTATCTAAACAATCATAATTCACTTTCCAGCATTTCGGTATTGAGCTTGGGACAGTCGTAGTATCACCTCCACAATGGCAGCCTCAACGACACTTCCAGCGACACAAACGGCCGTCAAAGTCACCGGTCCCAGCGCCGTCGGTTTGGCCACGGATGTACCACTGCCAGCTCTCAATCCATCAGACATTCTCGTCCGTGTCGCATGTGTTTCTATCAACCACGTCGATGGCAAATCAGCCGACATGTCGCCATCGCCTGGTGCTACAAGCGGTGTTGATTTTGCTGGCGTCGTGGTAGAACTGGGTATGGATGTTGAATCCGACGACTTCCGAACGAACAATAACATGAAACCTCTCAAGACTGGCGACAAGGTGTTTGGTGGTGTCTTTGGAAACAATCCTCTCCGTCATGACAATGGTGCCTTTGCGGAGTACGTGGCCGTTCCTGCTCGTCTTGTCTGGCATATTCCAACTGGGATGGACTTTGCTACTGCATCTACAATGGGCGCTACACTTGCCACTGTTGGTTTGGCCTTGTTCCAATACCTTCAAATTCCAATGCTCTCGCTCCCAGTCTGTCATTCAAACGCCAACCCTCGAATGGTTTTAGTGTACGGGGGAGGCACTGCGACAGGAGCAACAGCCATTCAGGTGCTCAAGCTTGCTGGTTTCACACCTATCACAACATGCTCTGCAAGGTCGGCTGAAAGAGCCAAGCACCTGGGCGCTGCCGCCACATTTGATTACCGTTCACCCACATGCGGTACCGACTTACGCGAGTTCACCGCAGATGGCCTGGAGTTTGCCCTCGACTGCATCACCGATACAGCAAGCATGGGGATTTGCTATGAAGCCCTGGGATCAGCAGGAGGTCGCTATGTCGCCCTTGATGCTTTCGCCCTTCGTGGCCATACGAGGCGAAGTGTTTTGCCAGAGTGGGTTTGCACGTATACGCAATTTGGACATGACATAAAATGGGTCCCACCTTATGACCTAGATGCCCGCCCACGAGACCGTGAGACGGCTGAGGCTTGGTATGTCGTTGCCCAACAGCTCATGGATGAAGGTCTCATCGAGCCTTACCCCAAGGAGGAGAGGAGAGGCGGACTGGCGGCAGTTGGTGAAGGCATGAGAGCTGTATGGAAGGGTGAAATTTCTGGGAAGAAGCTGGCGTATCCAGTCACAGCTAAATTATGCGCCTAGTGTCTATGAGGCTCCATCATTCATCCACAGCTATATATGCATTGTGGAGTTGGAAGTCCATGGCCACTTGAGGCATTGTATGAACAAAGCTACACCCTCAAAAATGTTCTTTGCCAGTTACGTGATAAAATGTTGTTGGACATATCATTTGTGAAACAATTACATACTGCGCCATGCAACAAATGTCAGATCAAAAAAGAAACATCCGTAATTAAAGCCAGGGCCGTAGATTTCTCCAATAGAATGACTGCTTATAAATAACCGAAACGTCTCCCATCCATTATATACATAGATATGGCGTTGTCTATAGGGTAAGAAACGCTTGACAACACTTCGTTGATTTACAAATTGGTTGCCGAATTTTTGTTTTTTTAAGTGTGAAATCACCATCGTTTCACACACAGTACGGATTTCCATTCCTGTCAAGGAGTCTAGACTAATCTGAAATTACGTTAACCCGGGGGGGGGGGGGGTCGTTGTCAAAGTAACTTGGATGGATCATGCATCTCCATCCTTCAGAAGCTAGTTCGCCTAAAATACCAATGCCCCATCTTGAACCCCACCCTAGGCTGCCATCTACTTTGTCTTGGCGGCTTCAATGTTGGAACCGAGCTTTGTTGCGCTGACCGCAATAAATCTCCATCGTGGTTGGCCGATATAGCCCGAGGTTGCGCAAATCATGTTAACAAAGCGACGTTCTATTCCCTGGCCCGCCACGCGACTTAGAAGGCGGATAAAAAACCACGGAATCACAACTAGGGCATAGAATAGTCGCAATTGAGGACGGATGTTAGCAGACAAATCTTCGACTTCCACGTTTACGAACCCGGCACTTTCAAGGAGGTCTTTGAAGTAGTCTTCTCGTGATGCCTCGTTTGTCGGCATTGCAGTGTAATCGTTTACCATTCTTAAATGCCGGCTCAACTCGTCTCCTTCGTCTTCATCGTCGGGACCACGACGGCGCTGTGCCTCAATAAATGCAATTCTGCCACCAGGCTTGATGATTCTGAAGAAGCCCTCGACTGCCTTTTCTGGCTCCGTGGCGTGTCCCATGGCCTGCATGGTGTAAACACCATCATATGAGCTGGATTGGATGGTCTCTAGACTCTGATAATCCATCTTTTCCACCGTCAATTGTCCATTTGGAAAGCCCGCATTTTGAGCATTGCGCTGTGCTTTGGACACATGATGGTTGATAATATCAATTGCTTTGACACGCATCCCTTGCTTTGCCATGTAATGGGCAACGCGGCCAAAGCCACACCCTGCGTCTAAAAGCTGCGAGCCTTTGGGGAGCGCCAACTTGCTCAACAACTTGGCCTCCATACTTTGTAATAGATGTTAGCGTTAAATACAACCAAGATTCTGGAGGGAGGTCCTACCGCTCCAAGCTGAGGCCAATTGGAAATGGCCAATATGTGTCCTTCTCATAGTAGCCGAAATGATGACACCCGCGCAGGACGACTTCGTACACCAGATACGACTCTTGTGATTCGTAGTAGCTTTTGAGGGCAGTATTGGGTTCGGTAACAGCAGCCTTCTCGGCTTTGTTCAATTTCCTCGACGGCATGTCGGATAAATGTTACAAGTTTTGTTTAATTCAACGGGATTGCATGGGAAATGATGCGCTTAGATGTTTGGCAGGCAGGAATGCATACTACTTCGGATCAGCCCATCTATGTTCAGCAGAATATGGCATTAATAAGATATTCGGCCGAAACAAGAAGTTTGCCGAATTTCGGAATTTCACTAGTATCTTTTGAGGTTTGGGCAACATGGGTGTTATTTGTAAGCCCTTTTTCTTGCGGAGAATCCCCACTGCAACAACGGGGAATTCGGGGAATCCCAACGGTATATTGCGTCTCGTATCATGCATGGGGTGCCAGCGTACTAGATGGTGTCTTTTTTAGTATCCAAATGAGAGTAGTGGCGGGATTGTAGCCTGAGAAAAACTGGCCTCAAGTCTGCATCATCCGATTACATCGGCACACGGCTGAGCCTTGAAGAAGAGCTGACTGAACGTTTTGATAGTTACTGGCTTGTAGTTGCCAATATATTTTCCTTCATGACCTTTGTCAAACTGTAATTCACCTCAGCTTTTCTTTTTGTTTACATTCAACACTATGTTCATACAGTACAATCTTCCCATTGTTGCTGTGTCCACTGTGCTCCTTGCCTTCCTGCTGAGCAACCTTCTGCGATATGGCTCCAAGGAAAGGTCTTTGGGGTGCAAGCCAGTTGCACGGAAGTTCCAATGGGACCCTGTCATGGGCCTCGACATGGTTCGAAGTCAGATTAACGCGTTGAAGGGAAACTACTATTTACCTTGGCTCCGACAATTGCACCACAACATGCCAAACACATTTGAGATCAAATTTTTTGGCAAGCGACAAATTTACACCAGCGAGCCCGAAAACTTGAAAGCCATGACAGCGACCAATTTTCACGATTTTGGCATCGAGCCGATGCGTCGCCACACCAAGGGTTCTATGCCATTCGCTGACAAGGGCATCAGTACGGTTGATGGTAAAGACTGGGAGTTTAGCCGCTTCCTTCTCAAGCCCTTCTTTTACCGCGAGGTCTATACCAGCACCGACCGTATCCAGCCATTTGCGGACCAATTCCTTCAACTGATTCCGGGCGACGGTGAAACCTTTGACGCCCAGCCCTTGATTCAGCGATGGGTGAGTTTTAGGCTTCGAACAATTTAAACCCATTTCCAGCTACATCATCATGATGGGAAAATCTTGTTCCGCTAACCTGATTTTGTTGGACCTAGTTTCTCGACCTCACAACCAATTTTATATTTGGGAAGCCAATGGGCGCTTTGACGAACCCCGACCGTGCCAAGATCACCTGGACCATGCTAGATGTTCTCAAAGGCGGCCGCATGCGAGCCCAGTTCTACATGATGCTATGGGCATTCAACTGGAACTGGTGGTACAAGGCTGTTGCTAAAGTGCACGAATTTGTCAATGACCATATCCGCGAGACGTATAGGCAAATTGATGAGCGTGAGAAGCGAATTAAAGAGGGTCTCACTGTTGGGGCCGAGCCAACCAGCCTCCTATGGTATATGGCATGGCACCTGAGAGACGAAGAGCTATTGAGGTCTCAGCTTTGCCTGGTTATTGTGCCCAATAATGACACAACATCAATCTTCACAAGCAATTGTGTGTGGCATTTGGCACGACACCCGGAAGCCTGGAAGAAGCTCCGAGAGGAGATCCTAGCTCACGGCGACCAGCCGTTGACCTTTGAGGCGTTGAGGAATATGAAGTATCTTCAGGGTGTCCTGAATGAGAGTACGTTGCCAACTCCACCTTACCAGCTTGGAGGATCCGGAACCCTGTGCTAATTTTCGATAGCCCACCGCTTGACCCCAAACAATGTTACGCAGATCAGGATGTGCCTCAACGATACGGTGCTCCCGCTCGGAGGAGGAAAGGAAGCCAAGGAGCCTATCTTTGTCCGCAAGGGAGATGTTGTCTCCGTAACTAAGACTGTCATGTACCGCGACCCCGCCATCTGGGGACCCGACGCTGAGGAATTCAAACCGGAGCGGTTCCACGATCGCAGGATATTCTGGGAGTTCCTGCCATTTGGTGGCGGTCCTCGCCGCTGTCCTGCGCAAATGATGGTCATGACGGAAGCTGGATATATGTTGGCGCGCTTAGCCCAGCGGTACAGCCGGATCGAAGCTCGAGATTCAGCGCCATACACGGCCGTCATGCGAATTGGACCGTCAAACAAGACAGGTGTAAAGATTGCTGTATACAAGTAGTTACGTGGTTAGACTGGCACGAACTTACAATTGACTGGGGTCTGACATTACGGTGCTTACGAATGATTGCCTTATCACAGAAGGATGGCATAGGTGGGTCGCCTAGCGGCCCACAGTATGTCGGCTACGTACCTAGCTAGAATTTCCACCTTTGACAGTATATAATAATATCAGGAAATATGTATTTTCATGGGACCAGAAATAATGTTGCATCTTGATAAAAGCCGCCTGGCATGATTTATTTTTACAACGCCGTGCCTGACCGGACATTTCGATTCGGGCCGCTGCGTGGCGCTTCTCTAGTCTCTGCAAGGCTTGGCCCGGTGCCGAACTACACCACTGTACGGACACATACACCAAGAAGCTGGCATGCAGCAGTGCTAGACCGGCAGGCCTGCCCCCCAAACGTCAATTTCAAAGTCCCGCGTTCTGGCGCTTCTCGGGACCGAGCTGTTATTCCCATCACCGGACCCAGAGACCTGAGGTATACGCTGGGGTTCACTGCGCCAGGATTTCTACTCTGTGACAGATCGTCACCGACCTTCGGGGACAAGGAAGGTGTACAGGCATCAATTCATGGTAGGCATCACCATGTCCTTCCTGCGCTGATTCGCTGCTTCAGGTCCCAGTAGTCTGGAAAAGGGAAGCAATTCGACGCCATTGGCCTGGGACTAGGTGCCAAGAGCTCGGTATTAGCCCCGCGAAGAACCGAGAAATGGGAGGGAGCCTCAATAACTAACAGCACTAACAGGGCATCACCCAATGTTGACAGTGGCGCTAGGGCTGGAAGGATTTCAGGGCCGCGTCAGGGCATGCCGGAGACAGGCAGCCCACCCCCAGCGCTAGTTAACTACCCCTGGGGCGGGTGGACTGTGACTGCCTGAGCCCTGTAGCCTGCGCATGCGGCCCACTGTCGCGCGCGCCAAAACCATCGCCACAAATCAGGCATGGTGTACATGTCTAGTGCCAGGGCGCCAGCTATGTATCCAAGCTGCCAGGGACGCTGGCACCAATGAGGCATTGTATTCATCAGGTCGGGATAGAGCGGAAACGAATTCCCCAATTGAGCCATAGTAGCACATGGGCTTTGGTCCTTTCAACTTAGTTTATTACCCGGTTGGGCGAGAGAGGGTGAGATCATGATGTTTAGGCCAAGTTTTAAGCCGTCATGTAAGCGGCCTTCTACTAAAATCCTGGAATTTTATAATCGCCAACTGCCGACCAAAATTTTTGTGTCTGCCGCTCTATATATTTCCTGGAACCAATCTTTTCTCTCTTCGAACGCGTAACTCACAAGGGGGTTGCGTATCGTACCACAACTATTAATCTAGTAGTGGTGGCACTGCCTACTTGAATCCTTCGTGCAGGGGCCCGCGCACCTCGGACAACGTGGAGTTCCGCCAATTCCCTGTCTTCATCTCGATGCTCCTACTGTTAGTGACATATCATATATATATATACAAGGCCCGGAGGTGCATGTTGCAGCAGGCCTGTCTTCGTGTCTGGGGTTGCGAGTACAGCACGGCATTTAATAGCACCACGATTCAACAACCCGGCTCTCATAAGGAGTGTTTTGGGTTCAACATCCCGCCTCTCCTTCTCCCCCTCGAGATACCTTCAATGGAGCCCGGACCAGCCTGCAAGAGACGGAGGCCCGCCGTGGCTTGCACTGAATGCCGTCGTCGCAAGGTTCGGTGCGACCGTGCTTCTCCATGTGGCCCCTGCAGTAAATCTGGCTTTCGGTGTCGTTATCATTATCACAACAACTCCAGCGACCGAATGCAGCAAGAAATGTTTGCGCAGCTGGGCTATGGGCAGTCTATTATGAAGCCCGACTTACACGATGGCCTCGGCGACATGGACATGTTACCAATGGACATGACATATTTGAATGACGACTCAAGTTTAGGCTTTATCGACTATTTTGCTCTGGACGCCCCTCATGCGGACAACATGCCTTTGTACTCGGCTGTCTCACAAATTGACAACGAGGCGTTCAGATGGGCAATCAAGAGCAGCAGTACCTCCAAAAGACCCAGCAGTCTTGTCAGCTCAACTCCATCAACATCTGACTCGATCCCTACAAGAGCATTTGGGCTTGGATCCTCAGAGTCGGATTCCTTGATAATACCTAGTTTAGGTTCTGTAAATTCCATTTCGGCGGTTGGGTCAACTGTTTCTAGCTCAGACTCGAGCCCTGCTAGCCGGGCCACTGCCGATCCCAAAGACGACGGCGAAAGGCGGTGGCAAGACGCCTTTTATCGATGCAAACGATTGCAGTTCCTCGCCAACCTTGTTAACCGTAAACACGACACTGAATTATCTAGCTCTGATGCGATGGTACGCTCCCTCATGAAAACCTTTACGAGGCTGGATCGTGTGACCCAGAGAGACTGGGAAACACAAGCCCTGTTGCCACACAATAACCTAGGATGGCCTACAACTGGAGTTTTACCTGTGAGCGCCGGTCGAAGTCTGCTTCCGCCGCGTGAGACGTGCGATATTCTTTTCGAAACCTATCTCAACACATTCGAGTCGGTGCTACGAATCGTGCACATTCCTTCATTCCAGCGCGAATACAAAAGATTTTGGACAAACAAGGCATCGTTATCAATGGAAGAAGACGAGGCTTTTTCTTGCAAGTTGATGATTATACTAGCACTCGGGAGCTGCGTTTGCTCCAGCCGCCACATTCTTGACAGCTCGGCGCGAAGACAAGGGGTTTCACTTCGACAGCAAGCAAGAGGATGGATAGTCCATGCCAGAAATTGGGTTGGAAGCAAGATATTTGCACAGGCTGACCTGGATAATGTCCAAACCAGGTGTCTCCTGGCGCTTGCGAGGCACACCCACCAACACACACTTCCTGCCGGGGCGGTATGGTTTCCTGGAGACCAGGATTTGACCCGTGTGGGTATCCAAATGGGCCTGCACCGGGAACCGCGGGTTCGGTTTCCAAATTTGAGCGTAAAGGAAGCTGAGATTCGTCGTCGCTTATGGGCCACAATACTTGAACTATCGCTGCAGGTTTGCTTTGACGAGGGGCTGCCTGCGCCATTATCCCCGGAGAGCTACGACTGTGAGCTACCATCCAATATTACCGACGAAGAGCTTGAAGTGGGCAGCCTGAAGAAGCCCACCTCATCAGAACATATGAAATTTACCCCATCAATGGTGCAAATCCAATTGGCGAGAACACAACGCCTTCGGCTCCAAATTTTACAACAAATCAACGCGCCTGGGGCATCACCCAAGGCCTATGAAGAGAGCCATCAGCTTGCAGCTCAGTTGAACGCCTTGTGCTGCATGGGATTGGACATGCTTCGTTCTACCAAAAAGGCGACGAACTTCCAGATCAAACTCTTGGATGTTTTCACGAGACCGTTTGTACTTGCTCTGCATGACCCCTATGCTGACAAGGCGACTACCAACCCTGCTTATTATTATTCGCGGAAAATGCGCATGGAAGTTTCAGCACTTCTCCTGGCAAACCCATTATTAGCAGTTCCCGCGCCCAATACAGCCCAAACCAGTTTTGATCCCGGTTTAGATATTTCTGGAGCGACTTTATCCAACACATATGTTCGCCCACCTGGAATAGACGCGTGTGCTGCAATTTCGACTCAAGGACATGGGCATTTTGCCTTGGTGCAGCGTCAAGCCACAGCAGCTCTGTGTTTGGACTTAATAAGTGAGCTCGAAGAGAAATCGTTTCCAGCGACGGACGGCGCTGGCTGGGAAAAATTAAGAGGAACAATAAGGCAAGCGGTGCTTGGGTATGAACGTCGCGTACGGGCCGCCGAGGGAACACACTCAACTCATGAATTCTTATTTTTTGCCTGCGCCGAGGCATACATAGAGGCCCTATTGCGAGGATACCATTCCCGTGACGCTGACGAAGCCATTGCGGAAGCAGCTCGAACCGCGCTGGCCGTCTGCTGTGAAGTCATGAAACGCCAGCGGCGAGGAAGCAGGGCTGAGAGATTAGGTGATAATGAAGATGATTCACATAAATGGCTAATCAGCGATCACGAAGATGGTATTTCTAGTGATGGAGAAATTTGTTAAGCAAGACATTATAGGGAAGCTAACGATGATGAGAAATGAAATGCAGCAAGTAGGTAAATTCTGGTGCTTTCAGAATGATACACTGTGACAATCCTAATGAAGAAAATGCCATTAACCTAGATGCATTTCTAGATCAATACCACAAATAATAAATTTTCAGGTCACTCATTCCTTTTATTTCAAATGCCTGCTCAGAAGGTAGACCATATAGTAACATTGAAAAGCTGAAAAGCGTCAATACTCCCCAAAAACTGGGTATTGGCCGTAGTCATTATTACTATGTTTTAATGTTTCTGTAAAGCACCTAATAAAGTTGACATGCTAGTTGCTTGCTCGTCATCTACAAGCGCCACCAGTATGGCCTATGGGTCATGGTTTGTAAACTGAAGAGCTATGTAAGTACATCTAATTTTGTTTAAATTATGCCCGCCTGGAGCCTTGGAGCTGCAAGTCTGATTATTTATGGGGATTCTCCGAGAAGCACGGAGTATTTCTTAGTGTGCCGGCTTTTTCGGAGAATCCTCCAGTTGTTGTGTGCATTTAGATTATGGCTCCCGAACTAGAAAATTACATGGTCGGTGTGAAACGGAGACTTTTTACAACTTCGGTGCAGTTCTCCAGAAGATTAAATCTAGATTTTTGTGGCTGTGAATGTATGGCTTGAAGGCACCATACGTCCAACTCTTACAACTTGATTACTACCAACTGGGCCATCATGATGATGGATCGGCAAGTTGGCAAGCCCATCACGCTCAAATGTGGCCTGACACTACCCAATCGGCTGGTGAAAGCCGCCACCTCGGAGAGCATGGCGTCACAGAGTACCCTTCCTGGTGAGAGGTTCAACAATCTTTACCGCCATTGGGCAGAAGGGGGCTGGGGGATGGTGATCGCTGGTGGGTATTTTCGACTCCAAACCCAGAACTGGCGACTAACTAGTACAAGGCAATGTTCAAGTAGATGCGATGCACATCTGCACAGCTACTGATCTTTCAGTCGATCATTCTCTCAGCGATGAAACAATCATCAAAGCCTGGAAGCCTTGGGCTCAAGCCTGTGGCAAGAATGGAACACCTGCAGTTATGCAGCTTTGCCACCCCGGGAGGCAATCTCCTGCAGGCGCTGGTAAACGCGGCTTTTTTTCAAAGCCCATTGCACCAAGTCCCGTGCCTCTTGTTATGGGATCTGGAATCCTGGCAAAGTCCATCACTGCGTTGCTATTCGGCACGCCACGAGGAATGAGCGTGTCAGATATCGAAACCGTCATCAAGCAGTTCGTCCGGTCCGCCAAACTGGCTGCTGAGAGCGGGTTTTCCGGCATCGAAATTCATGCTGGTCATGGATTTCTGTTGGAACAATTCCTATCCGCAAAGTCAAATAAACGGACGGATGCGTATGGGGGCACGGCGACGAAGCGAGCCAAGTTCGTCGTGGACATTATCCGGGCCGTTCGAGCAGCAGTACCGACCAATTTTTGTGTGGGAGTATGTATTAACTCGGCAAATGTTCAATCTCAGTCCGAATTAAACGACAGTATCGAACAGGTGAAGCTCATTACAAACCAACATATAGATTTTGTGCAGTTGAGCGGCGGAACCTTTGAAGATCCTAAAATGTTTTTGGGACCCAAGGTGCAGTTGCATGAGGCACCAAAACTAGGGCAACCAAAAACATATCGCCCATTCTTCATAGACTATGCCAAGGAAATCAGGCCTCATATACCCGACGACATTCCACTCATAGTGACTGGCGGTTTCCGGAGTTGTTTTGGTATCGAGGATGCAGTAACCAACGGAGCTTGCGACATGGTTGGTTTGGCAAGGCCTGCAATCGTGAATCCTCTGCTCCCCAAGACGACCGTACTGAGCCCGACTATGCAGGACGATGATATAATCCTGTACGCAAAGAAGACAGAGGCGCCTTGGATATTAAAGCAAACGGGCATCCGTGCCGTTGAGGTACACATAGATAATGTAAGGTTTTATATCTATTTTTAACCATAAACTGACAATTATATTTTAGGCTTGGTATGTAAGGCAGCTTAAAGTTCTTTCCGAAGAAAAGATTTGAAGGGAAGCCTTATGATATAAACTGGGGAAACTACGAGACAGTAAAAATATGGTTAAGCACTGGTTCAAGGCTCCGTAGTTGGAGGAGACATAGGCATCAAATCAGTGCGAAGAATGGTCATTCTGATTGGTTATATCTACTTTTACGTATATAGTTTCATTTTTCATTTGTATATTGTATTGTGTTATGGTCGGTCGATGCTGCCACGTCGATGCGGTGCTAGGTTCCTGCACACCACCATGGTGTTGCTGTAGGGACTTTTCGTTTAGGTCTTGGTTTTGGAATCCTTTTCTGCGCTTGAGCCTCATTTCCACGTCATAGTGAGCCCCATGGATGTCGGCAATGTCGCCCTGGTATTGCTTTGGTGATAAGAATAAGACGGTAGCATGATGTTACTTGGACGGCCTGTTCCTCTCTTCAAGTCTCTTTAATACATTGCAAGGAAATTCAAATACGCTAGCACACCCCCAGGTCACCGTCACCACCAGTTACTCCAATATAATCGGTGGTTCTTTGATGCGGGTCAATAACTCCGCCTTTTGCGAACCAGTCTTTATCCTGCTTTAATCCGTCACTTCGTTTCGATAATTTGTCAGAGCTCAAGCCTGGTCGCGTCATACATCTCCACCTTGTCTCCAATGCTTCCCCATTCGCCTCGGATATAGCTCTAGCCGCGGGGGTCATTATTATCACAGATCTAGCCCGCCTCATTTTGCTAGTTTTGATTTCAGATAAATAAATATTATTCACCTAATGGTTTTTCTAAATCTAAACCCCGAGCCTGGCAGCCGAGGTCGCCCTCATAGTCGTGTCCGGATCATTGGGGTCTGGGGTCTGGGGTCCGGGGGAAAGATCAGTAATGAGTGGAGGAGAAAAAAATAAGAACTCTAGATGTCCCCTCAGAGAAAGCCTTGATTCATACCAACTAATATCTTTATCGGGTGGTACTATTATTTCTCTTCTACTTCACCGCATATCATCTCTCACACAATGGGATCTTCAAACGGCACCAACACTCCGACTCACTGCAATGATAAACATGAGGGTGCAGGACAATTCTATTGCCATCACTATAATGAGCATAGAGCTCCTAATTACTCTCAACCTCGCCAGTCGACGGGTTCTCAAGTCCTAAATCCACCCTATAAAACGGCCAATCCAGGTCCTTTAGGTCTTATCAGCTTTTCCTTGGCGACTTTTGTCCTGGGATTGTACCAATGTGACTTTGGGTACGTTTCTATCCCACCAAATAATCACCATGATACTAACAACCTCTAAAACCTTCCAGGATCGAATCCTTTAGGAAATGTTGGTCCCGATCAGGCCATTTTCGGCTTGGGGATCTTTTTTGGTGGCATTGCACAATTTCTCGCTGGTCTAATAGAATTCCATGTTGGAAACACATTTGGAACGACAGTGCATTGCTCATACGGTGCCTTTTGGCCCTCATTCACTATCCTCATGGTTCCTCGGCTGGGCATTAAAGAGGCTTACAGAGGCGATGACCGCATCTACAGCTTCGCTATTGGGATTTTTCTCATTCTGTGGTGCTTTCTCACTCTCATATTCTTCATTGCTGCTCTAAAGACGAATGTTGCCATTCTTTCGGTCCTCGGCTTTCTCACTCTGGCCTTTTCTCTCCTCAGTTTGGCTCAGTTCCTCTCCACTAGCCACCCAACTGCTGCTGTCCGTATTAACAAAACCGGCGGTGCATTCTCTGCGATCTGTGCATTCTTAGTATTCTACGCTGGCAGTGCGGGAATAATGATTGAAGATACAACATGGGTTCGCTTTCCACTTGGAGAGTTTCGCGTTCAGCCACAAAAGTCAAACATGGCTTGATCATTTATTGTTGTGGCTGGGGAAAACAATATCAGAATCCATTTCTCAGTATAATCTGGGCATGGGAATTATATATCATGTTAACCGAAATATAACGACTGAAGAATAGAAGCTCAAGGCCAGTGAAATTGTCAAATCCGAGTGTCATAACTTGTTAAGTCTACTCTCACACGGTATTCCCTAAACATTCACCCACTGCCCCCTCGGGAAACCAAAGACCAAAGTTCCCTATTAGTAGTCCATTGATGCATGGCGACCACCTTGGTCCCTATGCGGTCTGTTAGTACATCAGGCCAAAGAAATAAATAAAGATAAAAAAGGAACCACATATCAGCTTACGGGTCAAACTGGCCATAATCGGAATACTGCTGGTCATAAAGATGTTCAACTTGCTGTTTAGCGTGATACTTAGCTTTCTCACGATCAAGAAAGTCCAGTGCCTTTGTTTCAAACAATTTATCAATCTCGGCACCAGCAAGGCCAGCCAGGACCTCCTTAGCGGTGCCATGGCTAACGGTTTGACCTACATGGGTGAGTGAAGGGCATATATAAAACAATACCGGATGCATACCTTCAGCACGTTGGTGGTCCTCCCACTTCTTCATTGCTTCAAATGCAGCACCACCAGCAACAACCTCATGAGTCCAGTGACTCTCATGGGGGGTCTCGTCGCCATACACCCTTTCACGCTTTTCGCGAGCCTCATCTAGATGCCTGTCAGTAACTGATCTCGAAATGCTACAAACAAACCGAATTACTGACCGAATCCAAACATCTTGAGAATTTTGCAAAGATTTAATACAGTGGTTGATCAGGTACTCAGGTTTGTCTGGTTTTAGTGATGGAGGAAGGACAGAGCACATAAATACCCAGTGGATTTCAATTCCAACTCCTAGACATGGCTCCTAATTCTGCATCCATCTGCCTGTATAACTTACTAACTACGCTTTCGTTTCATTTCCAGATACCGCTGACCTAAGTTGCGCCACTTACTTGTTCCTTCTTCGGCGATGACGTATCGTGATGCGGTATTAGCCATTCAACATAGGCCTGGAACACTAGATTCTCGGGCTATTCGGCAAAAGCGGATGTTAAGAGACAACTAAGAGCAAAATAAAAAGTCATGTTAACTGGTCCATGTTGGAATTGGAACGAGTTCAGCTCAGAGATTCGGGAATAAAAATGCCGTAGTTCACTAACCGTGACGCCATCAGGGCGCTAAAATTCGGAATATCGGCACGCACCTAATATAAGAAAGAGTGCAAACAACGCTGGCTTGCATTGTCGAAGTGACATGTCGGCGATTCCATATTTATAGCAGGGTCATTGATGCCGAGATTTCCGATTTCATGGCATCTCGGTGCAACACCAGTGGGCAGAATTGTAATGAGAGACGTCAAATTTTTAAGTGGGAATCACTCATCATATGCTTATTTGACCCGTAAATCTATACCGCCGCATATAACGAGATGATGTTCAATATGGGTTCAATACTAGTCACCGTGACCCCATTTACCCTCCCATGCTACACATGAGCTCCCCATTACTTCTCGCTAAGCATTTCAGGTTATAGTAGTACCAAGCTATCGAGAACCCCATCTCTTCGTATCTCCTAATCCATAGTAATGGATTCCAAATTATTGAAATATCACTGATATTGGCTTAAACCGCTTTGGCAAAAGCTTTTATACAAAGTCAACACCCCCAGGCTATGTCAACATAATGATAAGGCCCACATCTTATATACATGCATTCCTTGAGCTTATATAGACATCTCTGAAGCGTGCAAGTATGAACTATAACACTGCCGCCCGTGGGGGGAAAAAATCTTTGACCGTTAAAATGGTCCAGACAATGCAAAACTCTCAGGTTTTTTAGGGGGTTCTTTTTTTTATTGGAGAAAATTTCGCACTAGGCATTTACAACGCATCAATATTCAAGTGGTATCAACGCAATGAGCCGCGGCTTTTCAGCTTATCGGCACATACAGTCTCGAGTGATTGGAACTTCACAGCTGAGCCAGTCTCTTGAAGTGAGGTGTCGTTATAGCAATATCCAATATTAACAACGAGGTTCGAGATTGTATTTTAAACAGGTGGAGTTGGGAGAGTAGTAAATCCTAGTGTCTTTCTTGGAAGCAAAACCACGAGGTCAACAGTCTGGAAGATAAACTGAATTCCATGTGTTGCTTCAAGTAGGCCCTCCGTGTCAACGTGCGTTTTCTTGTCCAAGAGAAGTGCTGCTCATTTATTCATAGTCCTAGGGCAAGTTCCAACGCCATGAGCTGACAGGTATGGTGAGTACCGCATATGTTATCTACAAGAGATCAGTGGGTTGCACACGAGCATGCAGATAACCTGAGCCCCCCGTGGCTTAGCTGACCCCCCTCAAGGGGCAAGCGGGTCCCCAAAAAATGGCAAATTAGAAGAGGGAATAAAGACTGGCAGACAAAATAGACTACAGTCATGCATACCTATAACGATATAGGAGAACAACGATATTCGCGCTATACCGATAGAGATCTCATAACATAGCAATTTTACGTGCAAATTAAGATAAATAACGATAATCTCAATGTCTACGATATCGCTTGTGTTATGCTTACTAACACACCAAACGCAGTAATTTTATCGTTATTATGAGGCCCCGCAACAGGAGAAAAAAATCCCGTAATTTAAAAACTTCCACCTTATAACAACACTACATCAAATATGCCTTTATAACGCTAAACCCGCCAAAGTATTACGCATAAGTAATGCCTTGTAATACAGCAAATAGCCAAGAAAAATAGCTCTTAATAGCCTCCTTCCAAAGCAAATTCCTATTGACCAAGTGTTATTAGCTATTTCAATATCAATCGCATATAAGGAGTACTCAGGAAACTATAATTTTAAGCTCCTTAAAATGCTTCAACGGCACAAGTAGCACATTTAGTGGAAGTGGGAATAACTTTGGATAAATTTAAAATCATAGGCATTAATTAAGAAGTATTTATAAACAAATTTACCAATAAATTAGCAGGGAAATAGTTAGTGGGTCCATAACCCCTGTTCTCCTCAATTTAACAATTATCTGGTCATAACGATGTGACCAAGTTGACTGACCATATCATTATAGGTATGCATGACTGTACTATATACTAACCCTGATATATATCCATGGAGACAAGCAACAGCCACAGTGGCTGTGCCCCGTCCCCGAATTATTATCGTGTTCTAGACTGTGGCGTGCCAGCATAACCCCTCATTCGGGGTACGTACCTGGTCCCTTGCCCCCCTCCCTTCACCCCTCCAACCAAGGCAAGCCCTCAAGGAGGGTAAAGTACACAAAAAAGCACCAAGTTTGTTATGACGCACCAAGTTTCAGTCGCCTCTTTGGCCTAATTATCTACTGCTACCGCTCATACGCTGCCTTGGCCTTGGTCTTTCATCATCCCGTCGCCACCCAACGCCGACGCTGCCTGCTAGGCCTCCGTGTCGTCTTTCGCTCGTCCTGGTTGGCTGGCCTCACTGTCTTGCAGACAAGGTACCCAAGGTTTATTCTGGCCTGGTTGAACCGTCAACGTCATCAACTTCCCCGATTCTTTCCTTTTCATATCTTCTTTTAGCCAGCTCAGCTTGGACCTGGGATATCGGTATCGGCTGCGGTTGCTTATAGCAGAAATACACCCCACACTGTCATCCTTGTTGTGAACTACGACACAGACGACCATCGTCGTTCTTCTTACGCCGTCAACATGTTTGTTCTCCGGAATGGTGAGTTCCAATGCCCCGCATCACCCGTGCCTTCAGAGCCATCTTGATCCTGATTGCTCTTGTCGTGCACAAACGCCTGTTGGCTGCAGCCCACTACCCATGTTTGCCTTTCTTTGTCTGCCTCGTCACATTTTCTTCTCGCATCCCACCCTGTTCTTTCTTCTCTAGCAACAAATGAAGCTGACCCTCCCACCCCGCAGTTGGAAAGCTCATTTTCGGCTCTGGCTCACAAGAAGCACTGATCGAGTTGCCCCAAGGCCAACTTTACCTCGTACGACCGCTCTCGCCTAAGGGATACTCTGAACTCATCTTCAAAGATTCAGCCATCCGCATCCGACGAACAAACCAAGACTTTCAGTACCAACTAGTGGTTCAACGTGTGTTCGAAGAAGGTGAAGCTGAACTACTTGAGGAGGAGGGTGAGGACGCCGAAATCGACGCCCTCGCTTCCGAGAAGGACGAGAAAACCTTTCTGCTCGACCAGGCCCTGCATTTCCGTGTCGAGATTCGAGACAGCGGCGACAAAGTCCTCGCGTGGAAAGATTTGAGCGGAGACACGGGCGACATTTACCAATTTGTCTGCGACCCCACCATTTCTTCATCCCAAGTCCAGCAGTTTGTCAGGTCTGCGCAGGAGTGTCAGTACGAACGCAAATATCGCAAGCCGCATACTACCGCCTCCGACGAAGATCTACAACAGTTCGAGTTCGAAGAAGAGCAGCCCATCCCGCCCGCTAGCCCCATTCACAGCCCAACCCTTGCTCGTTCAATCGAGTCCGTCGACGATATGTTAGATAAGAGGCCGGCACCTAACACTTCGGCCAAGAGGGAGCCTGCCAATATTCCAGAACAGGAAATTGAAGTGCCCGAGCTGGCCGAGCCTGATGCTGAACAAGAGGTGGGGGAAGAGTTTGAACATGACGCTGGCCCCAGCGCTGAAAACCCTCCAGAGGCCCTCGAAATATACGCTGCTCTCTCTGCCGAGCTGCATCTATTCGACCCTCAACCTGGACATTTTGCCTTGATGGATGATGCCGTTTTCGCTACCATCTCAGAAGTTGGAAAATGGGAATATTGGCTACAAATCCAAGGCAAAGAGCAGGCCTGGCTCGGCGCACCTGTCACCGCTGACTTTAATCCTGTCTTCGATTTTGAATTTCTCTCGTTTGTTTTCAACCACTTCAGCGATGATGGTACTGCACGATCCTGGTTGCTCCGCTTCAAAGATCAGCCAACTTTGGAAAAATTTCAGGAGGCCATCATGCAAGCCATTTGGGAAAAGCTCAACGAAACTAAATGGGCCAAGATCCAGGATAAAGAACGCGAATATGTTCTTGATTCCTTTGGTGACTTAAACATGGAAGATGCACCTCCAATCGAAGAAGAGGAGGAGGAGGAGGAGGAGGAGGAGCTCGACGACGACCGTGCCAGGGAGGAAGAATACGACACGGACGAGGACGAGGATAGCACTATCCCACGCAACGCTGATGGTGAGGCAAACTCTCAGCTTGCTGTTGGTTATAAGCACGATCGATCCTTCGTTGTCCGTGGCTCTAAGATCGGTGTATTCAAACATACCGAAAATAACCGCCTCGAATTCTCGACCAACATTTCTAAGGTCATGACCCCTGGTGGCAAACTCATGAATCCCAAAAAGGTCATGTTGCACAGCGAGGATCGTGACCTTATTCTTCAAAACGAGATCGACCCCAACAAACTCTACCGGATGGATCTCGAATACGGCAAAGTCGTGGACGAGTGGAATATCCACGATGACATCCCCGTCGTCACATTCGCCCCCGAGAACAAGTTTGCCCAGATGACATCTGAGCAAACATTCTTAGGTGTCTCAAATAACGCTCTTTACCGAGTTGATCCCCGTCTATCTGGTCACAAACTTGTTGACTCAGAGATGAAACAATATGCTTCCAAGAATGACTTTTCTGCCCTTGCCACAACAGAGAAAGGTTATATCGCTGTCGCCAGCAACAAGGGAGATATCCGTCTGTTTGACCGTCTCGGAATTCGAGCCAAGACCCAACTCCCCGCCCTTGGTGACCCCATAAGTGGAATGGACGTTTCTGCGGATGGTCGATGGATCTTGGGTACCACTAAGAATTACATTCTGCTGGTTGACGCTCAACAAAAGGCTGGCAAGAATGAGGGCAAGTTGGGCTTTGAAAAGCCGTTTTCGGTCGATTCAAAGCCTCACCCTCGTCGTCTGGCACTCACACCTGAACATGTGGCTCAATTCTACCACGAAACCGGCAAGGCCATCTCATTTACACCTGCCAAATTCAATACTGGAGAGGGCGCCGAGGAGACCAGCATCATCACTGCCACTGGCCCTTACATTATTGAATGGAGTTTGAAGCGTATCTTGAAGGGGATGAAGGCACCCTACAAGATTAAGAGATACGAGGAAGAAGTGAAGGCTGATGACTTTAAATTCGGCTCTGACAAGAACGTCATCGTCGCACTGCCAAATGAAGTCAATATGGTTGCGAAGCAAAGCCTGCGAAAGCCTACAAGAGAAAGCATCATTGGCAACATCCGCCTCAGTGATGGAGGACGTGGGGGATCGGGAAGAATTGGTAATCTAGACAGTGGGCGGTATAAGCTAGGGAAGGATGACATTGTCAACGCTCCTTACTAGATTACACAGTACGCATTGATACCAAGTCCTGTCTAATGCGAAGGATGGAGCGTTGGCGGGAGAACTACCAGGGCCTTTGTTAGCCATGACGTCCAGACAAGGAGTTAGGTGAAGTTTGAATTCGCTTTTTTCCAGGCATGAGTGTGGAATTTGTTCTGTTTTTGCTTAGATACCAGCTGCGAAGGAAATTCATCTATGCCGTAGCAAAGTTTGGAGATAAATGTTTTTATGTGTGCCTCTGTTGGTCTCGAATTGGCATCATTATATTTTTCGAGTTCTCTATACTATATGACATTATTTCATCGGTGACAAGAGGGTTTCGTGTTGCATCCTAATCATAAAGTTACAGCAGAAAAGGGACGTTTCCATATTTTCATGAAGTAGTTAGTACAAAGTATTGTTGTCTTAGGAAAAGCGCATGTAAAGATGCTGCCAAAGCTGAAAGTCAATCCCATTGATTCAGAAATAAACAAAATGCGTGTGCAATCTAGCAAACTAGTCTGCTAGTCATGGTTGTTAATCAGATCAAGCGTAAGTACGAGACGGCGCGCTAGTCGGCGAAACTTGCAGGAACAAGCTGTTAAGGTGCAGGAAACGAAAGTCCATGTATTTGCGCCGATATAGTTTTCAAGATTAATCCAAATACCGAAATAGCCTAATAATGACCGCTTGTGCCTTTCATAAACTCATCTTATTCATATCCATATTCTAGTCAAAACGCCCTATCAACTAGTTCTCCGACTACGCATCGTCGGTCTTCACCTCCTCAGGCTCTTCGGTATGGCCAATTCCCAGTACCTCTTCTGCCTTTTTCTCAACTTCTTCAGCTGTATGTTGCACCTTTTGGCCCAAGGTGACTACAGCACCAGAGACGTTGCGCAAAGTCTTTGACTGGGAGTTATCCGTCGTCAAACGTGTCATCTCATTGACAAAGCTAGTGCCCCACCACGCACTAGTATACTTGAACACATAGCGCTCCAGCTTCTTGTAGTTGGCCTCACGCTGCTCAGGGCTCATAGTGACAGCATCATGGAGGGCATTGGCGAGCTCCTCTGTGTTCCAAGGATTAACAATCAAACTGCCGTTCAGTGATTGAGCAGCCCCTGTAAACTCGCTGAGAATCATTACTCCGTGATTCTCACGTTGTGTAGCAATATACTCATAAGAGACAAGGTTCATTCCATCTCGCGTCGACGACACTAAGCAGACATCCGAGACGGCGTACAAGGCAGTCAACTCATCAAACGAAACAGATTGATGGAGAAAGTGAATAGGCATGAATTCAATGGTGCCAAATTTGCCGTTGATGCGACCGACAAGCTCATTGACCACGGCACGAAGGTTTTGATATTCTTCCACATCTTGTCTTGAAGGCACAGCGACCTGGACGAGGACAATTTTGCCGATCCATTCGGGGTGCTCGGTGAGAAAGACTTCAAGGGCGTGGAGTTTCTGCGGGACACCCTTGATATAGTCCAGCCGATCGACGCCAACCACAAGTTTGACTCCCTCAAACTTGCGGCTAAGGGCAGCAATTCGTTCCTGGACCTTGGGTTTCTTGAGTCCCTCGACGAATTTCTCTGGATCGATTCCGATGGGGAATGCACCGACAGTCACGAATCGGCCGTTCCAATCCACACCGTTAGGAGTCGTAGACGTTTCAAGGATTCTGCCACAACTGCTGAGGAAGTGGCGAGCATAGTCGTAGGTGTGGAATCCGATGAGGTCACAGTCGAGGAGTCCAATAAGCAATGCTTCCCGAACGGGTAGGATACGGTAGATTTCGCTACTGGGGAAGGGAGTATGAAGAAAGAAGCCAATCTTGACGTTCTTTTTGGAGTTCCCAATTTCCTCCCGCAGCATCTGAGGGAGGAGCATCAAATGGTAATCATGAACCCAGATCAAATCGCCATCTTGGACGTCCTTGATGACAGTTTTGGCAAACAGGCGGTTGACCTCTTGATATGCGGCCCAGTAGGACTCGTCGAAGGTGATTTCGCCCGGGTGATAATGAAAGAGGGGCCAGAGAATCGAGTCTGCAAAGTTCGACAGGTTAGCCATGTTTAGTCCAACAACATAAGCAGTTGCAATCCAACATACTAGAAAACCCATTATAGTGGCGATCTGCAAGCTCATCGTCAATAAAGACTGGGTGGGCGCCGTATTCTTCCTTGAGGCGCTGCTTCATGCCATCGACCTCATTCTCAGGAACCTCGAGGCCTGGCCAGCCATACCACTGAAAGCTTGTGGTCTTGCTCAGACCACTGAGGCCAGTGACTAGGCCACCTGAAGACATGGAAAATGAGTAGCTGCCATCATCCGAGCGTTTGATGGTAATGGGTAGGCGGTTGGAGAGGAGCAGCAGGCGGCCGGAGGCGGCGGGGCCATGTTCGACAGTACCGGGCATTTTCGAGAACGGAGTGCGTGCGGGCAACAGGTTGTTTCAGGCGCTATCAGCTATTCCCTATGTAGGGAGAGGTGAGGTGAAAGGGGGCGCGTGGCGATTGAAGAAAGGAGAAATCTTGCGTTCGACGTATCCAGCAGCCTCGCGATTCTTGGCTTGTGGTCCGTGGAGGGGCAGGGAGCTAGGCTTGCACTGCGAGGTAAAGCGTCCAAGGCGGGAGCTGGCAGGGTATAGATGACCCCAGCAGTGCCCAGTAGTGGAGTTAGTGCAGGGAGCTTGGAGCCTTAACCAGCAAAATGATGACGCTACTGCGGGCTGTTTGTCAGGCGATTCCGACTGATTGGGCAAGACGAGTGATTTGGAGAAAACGAGTCCGTTTTGTTTCTGTTTTCAGATGGGTATCGTCAGTATGGAGAGAATTGTTAGAGAGTATGAGTCGGCCTAGGATCCTAAGGGGAGAAGAGTAGCCGCGAAAGATAGGCGCTGCAGTGACGGAAGAGTACCGGGGAAAAGAGGGGAGAAGGAGGGGCAAGCTACTAAAGCGAGCATACCTTGAATGTAGAGTTCTTACTTGGGGCAAGACGTTTGAAGCTCGATTTCACGAAGTGTGTCACAACTATTGTGGTCTGGCCAACCGGTTGGGGAGGGAATAGAATTTGAGAGAAAAAGGTAGTAGCCAGCTATTAAGAAGTGAATGCGCCTGGGCTTGAGCTTTTTTTTGTTTTGGTTTGCATGGGGCTGGCCTCAGCGCGGCACGATGAGATGCGATGGGGAAAGAGGGGGACAAAGAGAAACACCACGTGCGGCGAAACGCCTCTTCACGTCTAATATACCGCAGTTTGACGGCATCCTTGCAACTTTCTTATCCTGAGCCATCCATTTTCATCACATCAAGATGCATCTAGACCATGCGTAGAGCTACAGCTGCTCTTCTAACACCCGGGCCGTTTTCTTCGTGGATGGGTTAAATCGCCGGGTAAAGGTACAGGTACCTCATACCACATTACCAGAGTCAGGGCGGGAATCCATGATATCATGCACTTGTCACCTAACCGGGGGTGCCGCCCTGTAGCTGTGATTTGTCTTTGTAGCGGTAATTGAGCAAGCCTTGCAAGCGAGGTCAATCTACATCTCCACTCTGCTGCACAACTTACAGCTCTCTCGCATGGCTCCAGGGAAACTATGGGGACCACACCGGAGTTCATCCCGGAGGCCACCGCCGGTCTCGAGACTGGAGCTGCCACCGGCTGATCAAACGATCGCGTTCTAATCAGAGTGTATAGAAGCTAACCTGACCCCAGGTCGGTGACGGGCCAGGTCGACAATGGGGGTCAGGTTATCTGTATACTCTTCTAATCATCTTATGATTTCTACTAGTCGTGTTTGGGTCATGCAAGCCTGCCTGCTCCCCTATGTCTCTTAGTAAGAGAGCCAAATCGGTACATTCTGCGTGAAAACACTGCCCACGCCGATAGTGTCCAAAACTCGTCGACCGGATGTACGCAAAAAAAGGCTCCATAACAAACCAGCCAGCCGGCAAAGTGGGCTTGAACACCCGCTGCCGGCGAACCAATTGGTATTCAGGACAAGGCCATGTCTGGCATGGCTCTAGGCTGTTGGCTGCCGGGCGTTGGCCGAGTCAAAGCCCATGCTAACAGCAGAGTACAGTAAACGGAATCAAGTCCCGGTTGCCACCACCCACGATGTTAATACATGCATGCAAAAGCGCCAAGTGCCATGTCCTATATTTCTATCTTCCGCCTAATGTAGCGCCGAGTTTATCCGAGGAGAAGCTGCCTCGGTCGTAGCCGTGTTATTCTACTCCTACCATGGCGCTGGTCCTTGCTCACTACCAATGACCGTTTTCCATCATCTGCGTCAGCGTCCCCAACTTACACCAAAAACGACAAGGCAGCTCCGATTGAATTTCGCAAAGAACAATGAAAGCGCACGCATAGTACGACCTATGTTCATTAAAAGTTTCATAAATATAATTCCCATTTTAAACTTCGCATTTCACATTTTCTTTTCACATTTTCTTTTCCTTCATTTCTCAATCTACCACTGCACTACTACTAATCCTGGTCGCGTAAAAAGGTTCTTATCGATAAGCCGAAATAGGCCGCGTGGGAATTTTTCCTAGAAACTCGGACGCAAGCATCGCGACTCTACGATTTCAAGCCTCTGCGCGACCGCTCAATAACGTCGACGCCATGGAGCCCTCTCAAGACTTCAAGTCGCTCCAAGAGAGTCTCCAGAAGTCTCTGATCTCCACCGTCAAGATCGTCAACCGTATCGCTGCCGAAGATCTCGCCTTCCAGCGCACTGTCAATCCCGACGTTGGTCAACAACTTGAAGACAGGTCCGCGCGAATCCTCGAACTCTCGACTCGCCTGCTCCAGTCCGCAGGCAGAACATGCGGTGTCAAGGCGCCCAAACTCGAAGATGCAGACGATATTGAGATGAACTGGCGAGGCGTCGTAGATGTGGTTGATTCCGTTCTTGAGAAGGCCGACACGGCCATGGATGAATATACCGGGCTAATTAAAAAGAAAGAGCCGCCAGTGCCAGATTCTGTAAGCTCATTCACCTTCCCCTAGTGTTCTATTTCGGCTAACAATTTCAAGTCGTCAAAGGCGAAGAAAGCCAAGCCGACAAACAAAGTGATTCGAAATGCCAACATTTCCAAGCCACAAGCCCTGTTCGAGAAAAGGCCCAACAATTTCCCCAACTCGCCATGGAAGCCGATTTTGACATCGAAGCCCAATGCGAAGGAGTCCCTCCAAGATAGTCTTGTCCTTGTTCCTAATGAATCCGGGACACCACAGTACGGCAGCTCTCCCAGTCCCACTTACCACTACAATAAGCAAGCCGCTAACCACCATAAAATCGCCTAGGTACCGCCATCCTTATGAGACAGAGGTTTCCCGCATGGAGTATCCAAAGCGAGTTTACCAAACCGCCGAGCCTATCATGTATCAACCAGTGGAATCAACACAGGCGACTTGGGTTGATACCTACGAAGGTGTCCTCGAAATGCTAGAGGAGCTCAAAAAGGCCAAGGAAATCGCCGTTGATCTAGAACATCATGATTACCGAACCTACGTTGGTCTAGTCTCTCTTATGCAAGTCAGCACCCGGGAAAGGGACTGGATTGTCGATACCTTGCAACCTTGGCGACATAAGCTCGAGGTGCTCAACGAAGTTTTCACAGATCCCAGTATTGTCAAGGTGAGTCTGGATAATATAATCATTTGTCTCCGCCACTAAGAAAAACCAGGTTTTCCATGGTGCATACATGGATATGGTATGGCTGCAACGCGATCTGGGTCTCTATGTCAACGGACTATTCGATACCTTCTTCGCATGTGAGCTGCTCTATTCTGGACGCAGTTTGGCCTTCCTTCTCTCAAAATTTGTCGACTTCGATGCAGACAAGCAGTATCAACTGGCAGATTGGAGAATACGGTAAGTTATTTATTTTTTCCAAGGACTAAGTAGTCTGGATTATTGCTAACTCCTGTAGCCCTATCCCCGAAGAAATGCTATACTATGCCCGGTCTGATACGCACTACTTGCTCTACATTTACGACCACGTGCGAAACGATCTTGCTACTGCGTCAGAATCGAGTAACACGGAGAAAAATCTCATCGAACGTGCTCTACAACGATCAAGAGAGCTTTCACTGTCTCGATATGAACACCCAGGGTATGACGAAGAAACCGGGGAAGGGTCCCGGGGCTGGTATGGTTATGTGTTTAAGCACTCCCACCTCGCTTTTGACAGCGACCAGTTTGCTGTTTTCAGGGCCATGTGGAAGTGGAGAGACGAAGTCGCCAGGAAAGAAGATGAGAACCCAAACTATGTCTTATCAACCGGAACCATCGCCGATATCGCGCGCATCAATCCGCCAGATGCCAAGGCCCTGCACAGTCTGCTGCCGATCGGAGCCACGATGGCAAGACCACGGTTCAATGAGATATGGGACCGGATCAAGGAGGCAAAAGTAAAGGGTGGTCCCAGTCTACTTCACTTTTTCACATCGATGGCCCCGGATGCACTACGGAAGCATGGGCGACCAATCTCGGCTAAGCAAATTACCAAGTTACCAGATCTTGATGGAGAAGTGACAGTCAGCAGGCTGACCCGATCGCAGTTGTTTGGGGATATGCCGATTAGCACTCGATGGGAAAGCAATCGCTCCGTTTCTGACACTTCAGAAGACACTATTCCCTTTCCTTGGCAGCGATTCATCCAACAGAGCAAGGATGACAGCGGTATTCAACACGATAAGACCGCCGAAGAAAACGCTCCTTCCGAGGCACAGCCTGTGGGGATTGAAACCGTGGCGGTGTATCGTCAGGCTAAAGACGTTCCTGACAAGGAGTTTACGTTGAAGAGAGGCCAGAAGAGAAAGTCAGAAGCTGTGGAAGAAGACTCTAGCTCTAGTGAGGAAGAGTCTTCAGAAGAAAGTGACGGCGAGATACAGGAAGACAACGGCGTGATTGCCATTGTGGACGAACCTCGAAAGAAAAACAAAAAGGGGCACCGGAAGGAGCGCGAGGCTCAGGAGAAGCCAGCTGAAGATAAGCAGCTAAAGCGCCAAGAAGCCAGGGTGGCGCGCAAAACGCGACAACAAGAGAAAAAGGCCAAGAAGCAGGAGGAACAACAGCAAAAGTACGAGGCAGTGCCATTCGACTACAACAAGGCCAGCTCGGTACTAAACGCGACACGAGAGCCGTCCGGTGAGACTATAGGGAAGGGCAAAAAGAAAATATTTGACCCGTACTCGAAGTCCAGGGATAACGCGGTCAAGGGGGCAAGAAAGGCACCGCCGGTCAGGGGAGAACGCAGTGCGACATTCCGAAAGTAATATTGGCCCGGGTAAACTTAACAGGAACAAGAGGAATCTCAGGTTATCCTTTACATATCAATTGACACATCACGATTTCCCGTTTCAATTTAATTGCAGTCAAACTATGTGAAATGTTTAACAGGTGCCGATATGATAGAGTATCGCCCTGTGTCCCGGAGCTGTATGCCCACTTTCTATTGTTGACGCCCAAATCGGATTGCTCTACAGGGGCCAGTTTCGGGAGAAGGGCGCGGTAAACAAAAGGGTGTGATGAGGTTGCAATATTAATGTCTGCAGCCGAAGGGAATTCAACGGTGCATCAGGTCCAGGGTATCAGGATATGCAGGCGGTCGGGAATAGCATGCAACATCACAACTGAAGAAAAACAACCATACAGGGGATCGCGTGATTCCTCAAAAGGGCGACTCTTCAGTGGCTCCTCGGGGCCGCAACCGTCCGAGCCGCCTGCGCTCAGGCTCCACTCCCTAGCATGCGCTACTACCCCGGATTTTCAACCTCCCCCGCCGCACAAATACAACTGCCGGTCTTAGGCCACAATGCAAGTAACACGAGACGGAAGAGTCGCATGTTTGCCAATCCATTGCACGCAACCATAGGTGGGTAAACGAAGACGAGTAGCATTGACATCGCCGTGGTCGTATTATCTGTCCTTTAATGACAGGTCAATCATGTCGTTTGCACATGAGTATCTGCTTCCAAGCTCGCGGATAAAAAATACTTCTTTCTGGGGCTCCTCTGACGAATCACCAGGCGGTTAATTCCACTTTGATGACGCGCCTGCCTCTTTTTTCCCGGATTGCATGGGGCTTACGGACAACTGCAACAATAGGAAAGCGCACCCGGATCTCCTCCGAGATTCAACTGGGTATTCCCAACCCCTTTCTCTTCCTTTCCCTCTTCCTCTCTCTCTCTCTCTCTCTCTCTCTCTCTCTCTCTCTCTCTCTCTCTCTCTCTCTCTCTCTCTGTTTCTCCTCCTACAGTTTGTTGATCATCAACGTGACAAACTCCAATTTCATTCAATGTCTGGAACACACTGCTCAAGCCGCCAGCACCGGACCGGCCGGTCCTTGCCGGTAGCACCATTAGGCAAGATCACATTCACCAGAGCTTCAGCAACGACGCCACGGCGATATATCCCATCAAAAGGCACTTTTCGTGCCCGTATGCGACTAATGCCGCAATCCCGCTGCAGATTTCCATACATTTCCAATCAGCCCATACCATTACCGAGGTCGTGCGATGCAGACAGCGTGGCCAGGTTGCTTCTTCACACCCTCATGGAGCAGAACCAATGCCACAGCTTTGTCGCCGCTTCTGCCATTCTCTCCCCGGGCCTTCTGCACATCCAGCAACAAATCATCTCCCCTCAGTACCGTCCTTTCCCGAGTCCCCTTGTCGATGTGACACAACATCCAAGTTGGGAGGGGTGGTCGGCAGCCAGTCATGTGACTTTGATGAGGGGAAGATGAGGGGATGAAACCCCAGCAACCGCTTCCTGGTTTCCCTCTTTATTATATATTATTTTTCTGCATTGTCCATCTCGAATTATCGTCAAGTCGTCGAGTCTTTGCAATTGTCCACGACCAAGTCGTTTTTGATATCGTGCGGCGCTAGAAGTCGATCACCAGAGCCTGTTAGTGGTGTTCCAAGCTACAAGTGGAGCACAGTGGACCGCCCAGCACGCGACCAAGGTGAGCAGGTTCCCGCTTAAGACACCTGTGTAATGTGGCCAGCGCAAGACTAACCGAAAATAAGGGTCGTGGGTGGTCTTTTCTACCAACGACAACTCGATTCAGAATGCCATGCCATACAGAGGTAAGTCCTTGCATTCCTCAAAGTCTTGCATCAGCCCCCCAAGTGGTTATCCTTTCCAGTGGATCCGTGGACTTAGTGTCACCAGGCTTCATTGGAAGCAATCTGGGCTCATAAGCCAAATGAGAGCCAGTTCGAACTTCTCCGAAATGACCTTCAACAAAGACATCGTTCGTCAATATCAAGCCTTGGCCTTTTCACATCTCATCATCTCGTGCTCGCTCACTTATGTTCCTCCCGCGGGATTTTTGTCCAATCTTGAACAATTTGAACATTTTGGCATACCTCCCTACCATTCATGTTCAGAGACTCAAGGGATGATGATCATAATGTATCTTCATCACAATGCAGTGTCCATGACAGAGTGTTCTTGGCATCAAGTGATTTTTTCCTCAACACTCGCTCGGGCGTGAAAACATCGAAAAAAGTTCACTTGAACACAGCTTTCCAAATATTTCTCGGCCACAGATGTTTTCTTCTCATCATCAAGATGATCGTGAACTCGTTCATAGGGTTCAGATCATTCAATATATTTCGTCCTGGACCCTCACAGTAATGTTTTCGCGTTAGTGTTGAGCATATTGCCGCACGATGCACAGGACCAGTCGAGCAACTCAAGCGCCTAACAGCATTTTATCTCGCCACGGTAGGCATAAAGATTTTATGCTGGTCTTGATACACCTCGTGAGCATCACACGTTATGCATACAAGGTGTCTCTGGATCGGCTGGTACATGTACAGTCCAGCCTGATGTTTACACCAGCTGGTATTCGCATTTACCCCAGGCGCTCCTAAATACATGATATTGAGTGGGCTTGTCTTTCTTACATACCTTTTGGCGGCTCCACAATCGTGTCCCTTGGGGTCAGAATCATTCCGTTGTTCCACTTGACCGCCCTAATCCTCCCTAACTCTGGTTCTCCATTGGCTTGAACAAGGACCAAGTACTCTAGGCCCGCTTACCCGGTGCCAGTTTAGCACCGTGTGGAACCCTACATCAAACCCAAACAAAGTTCAATGGCCATATTATGCCTGGAAAGACAGGCATTCAGGCGCCCAAATAGACCGCTATGTTACGTACGGCTGGCGTTTGAGGGCGAAATTGCTGGCAGTCGGGTCAACTCGGTTATGAGTGGTAGGCAAGTGTCTCCCAGCTCGGCTAAGGCGCCAACAGCACCGGCCCACGGGAGCTTGAGAGCAATTGCCTCACTCTAAAGAGCTCAGACTCAGCACCGTTTCACACCAACGGATCATTTACAAGTTCAATTGATTTGGTATGCGAACATCACTCTCGAGATCACATTGCATTTTTTGGTATGAAATAAGAAATCTCTTGGTGCTGTGGAAGAAGCGGGATGAATGAGGCTTTTTATTTTACAAGTCGGTCCCCAGGAGGATCACATAGACGTCCCTATCAACGTCACTCCCAGTTCTCTATCCCGTCTATTACAAGGCAACCTCCCCTCTATCGTGCAAGCTGACAGGCGCACCGATGACAGGCTCTTCAGAACCCTGCACAGTGCAACTTGGCCAGCAGCCTCCCTCATATCACTAGCTCGATCATTCGGCACGAGCCGTCCCAATTGGTTGGGAAACAGCTTAGGTCTGTTAATTGTTAGTTCGAATCCGCAAACGAATAGTCGTATAGATGATGGGCGGTGATGACGTACGAACTTGGCCATGAGGGCAACCATCAGGTCGAAAAGACCAATGGCCTCGACGAAAGCGAAACCAAGAATGGCGTAGGAGAAGAGCTGGCCACGGAGAGCGGGGTTGCGGGCAACACCGTTGATAAGGGCAGCGAAGACGAGACCGATACCAATACCAGCACCAGTAAGACCGATGGCGGCAGAGCCCATACCAATGTTCTTGGAGACCTCAACCATGGCCTGGGCGATCTCGGAGGAGTAGGCACGGCGCTGGACCTGGAAGGCGTTGCGGGTGGTGGCCTGGAGGAGAGTAGAAGCTTGGGCGCGCTTCATGGTCTGGCCTTTAATCGGGTGTCAGCATATCGATACCAATTGCAAGCTTGATCCGGATGTGCCTCTGGCGAGCTCAATTGGTGCCGGAAGGCCGAGAAAAAATTTTGCCGCAACTTACCAGTGATGGTTCGCTTGCTGGCGGCAGCGATGGGAGCACGCACAGCAGGGCGAGCGGCCTTAACGGCCATCTGAGAAGCCAGGCGGGAAGTGAAGACACGAGCGGCGGCCATTGTGATGGTTGTGTGAGGGGAGATGGATGATGAGTGAAGGGAAGAAAGGGGCTGATGGGAGGTTTAAAGAAGAGAGATACGGAGCTCAGCGCGAGACAGGGCGGCAGTGGAAGGAGGAAAAGGGAAGAGAGAAAGCGTCTGGAGCCGGGAGGAAAGTGAGAATTGGTGGGCCCACTTGGTGGGTAGGGCCAGGGGGGTGGGAGTGTCAGCCGGGGCAACGGTGGAAGGACTGAGAGCAGTGATCAATCGGGGCGAGACATTTTTACAGGGAACGACGAGAGGTGGGTGCGAATTTGGAACATGAGCGATACCGATGCCTTGGCGGCATGCCAAAAACAACAGGCAAATCGAGCCAGAAGGGCAGACGGTCAGAGAAAAATCACAATGTGCGAATTTGTCAAGGGGCCGGCCTCGACACGGGCTGGTTAGCCGACGGGGGAAGTCGGGTGGAGGCGATTGCGAGAATGCTGGGACATGATTGCTCTGGGACGTCTCAAAGCCTGAGGCTTTTACAGTCGAAGGGGGACGTGCTTGGCGGGTGGACCATGAATCATGGGCAGAAAGGGCCACGGATGGGCGCCAGGGGGGGTGGCCGACGATGGAACGCGCAACATTGAGAGAAATCTCGGGACGAAGGGGCAGCAACAAAGCCGGAAGAACAGCAACCCCTACCACCTTAAGCTGGAGTGGGCGCTGGGAGGAGCTACGGGCCCAACGAAATGCTGCAGGCACACGGCGGACGACAACGGCAGTACCGGACTTCCGACGGAGGACGAGCACTGCGAGGACGGCTCAGGGAACATGATAAAAAGAGCAGTAACCGACAATTGGATACAGCGCAGCCAATTCGAAGGTGGACAGGAAGTAATTGGTGCCAAACTTGGAGGAATTTTTCTCTTTTTTTCAACTCAGTTGCACCTCTCCTGCAAAAGGCCGGGGAATGCACCTCATCAAGCTTCAATATCAAAATGAGAAAAAACTGGCCAGTCCCTGAAAAAGAGGATGGCGAGCAACAAATATCATTGGACACAAGAAGTGAACAGACCAGCCAGGAAAAAGCAAGCTAGCGCACCCCCAAAATCAAGCAGTATACAGTACACTACAGTGTGTGTGGAAAATGCTTGCAATGTCCCACTTAATGGCTTCACTAAGCAACGGAGCGAATCAACTACGAACTCTTCCACGTGGGTGGATCGGATGTGAATGTCCTGGTGGCCAGGCTGGCATTAAGGCAATATGATTTGATTCCTGAGATTCAAGGGCTAAGTATGTACATAGTACTTCACAGTGCTATGTTTACAACATGGTAAGGGTCACAGCGTTGCTGGCCCTGGAGTTTGGTCCCCCAGTCTTGTTGGCGTTGGGCCTCTAAACAGTGGTGGCGGATCCTCTCCACGCCCAGATCTCAGATGGTCGGCATTGCAAGGTTGTGCACAGTGCCTTGCTCACCCAGCAGAACAATGATTAGCACCTACTTGCAGCTTGGTTCTGCAAGCTGAGCCAAGCCCAGGACTGTCCGATCAAGCTCCGCTGTACATACAAAGCTCATCCTTTATCCGCATGAGGCATTGGGAACACTGTCAACCGTATGGAGATGCCATGTATCAAGCAAGGCAAAACAAATATCCATTTGGCTCTTGCCTTGTTCAATGTTATGGACGAAAACTATCTACCTACGCACTTTCGAACATACCTATATCGGAACAAACGTAGCGACCTACATGTGTTCCCCAAGTCAACAGAACAGTGGGAAATGACTGTGGGGTCCGGGCATTATGGAGAGGAAAATTTTTTCTAACATCGCCATGAGGGATTGACAGTGCGGGCTAGGTGCAATTCAAACGGTTGCTGCCCCAGGCCACACAGGAGTGTAAGCGACTACCCTGTGTGGCGGACAGCCTTGAAATGACGCAGCCGCGCAGGCCCGCCCCGCCGCAAGCTTCAGAGCTTCTGAAGAACGAGGGGATTTTCAGACGACATTGCTGAAAGCATTACATGGCATTGAGGGGTCCAGATGGCCACATGTGGTCTCAATTGACAGTAGCAGTGGTTAGTCAATGGATATAGCATGATTTCTGGCCGACTTGCAAGCTTCTGAGCGGCCGAGGCATGGCAGTTTGCAGGGCATCAAGCTGATTGAAGAGGTCAAGTTGGCATGGTCATGACGCCGGTTCAACCATTCCGACGGGACCAGGTGCTGGTCATGTGCGATCTCAAATATTTACGCACTGTTATTTCTTGGGGAACGAGGTAACCTTGGTTGAACCACGACCAGACCCAAGGCGTCCGAAAGGCCGGAGCCCACAGCGGATACAGGCGCTGTCACGATTAAGTTACTGGCGCTGAGAGTGCCAGAAGAAGGCGGTGGCGTTGGCAGTTCCAGGGTGGTTCCCAGTGAGGCCGAGATTGTGATTGCCTGCTGTGCTGCTGTGTCGGTGCAGCAACTACAGCAACTGGTTCTGTAGCAGGTGGGCGAAAATTTTTCGGCGCAAGGGGGGGGCGTGTGGTGTGGGCAATCTCGGGTTGGCGGACTTGGACTCTTGTTCTCAAGCGCCCGGTGAGAATCTGTCACCGTTGGTCCAAGCTCCTTTCCGCATCGGGCAAGCTCACTGAGCGGCATCGGGGTGAGGGGAGCCATGAGGGATGATGAGGGCAAGACGACATGATGGACGGAGCCATTGGCGGTGCTCGAGCCGCCTTTAGAATGGTTTTCAACTTGTAGGGCCATGATTGTAAACTGATTACCATTTCCCCCGCATTTTCGCCCTCATCCAGGCCTCGAGGGCGTCTCAATGGCGTCGAATCAGTTGGCCGTCCTCAAAAGGCTGTTTTCTTAAGCCGCGGCATCCCCACCGGATGTACGGGCGTTACTGCAACATGTTCGAGGCGAAAGCCCTCGATTGAAAATGTGGCGATGGTGATTATCAATCCAGAAACGGTACTGTAGGCAATCACGCGTCTCCTCAAGTGCTATCCAGCTGCGCATGCCCGTTTTGTGCCGAATCGAGCAAAGCGGCTGTATCGCATACAGACTCAAGTCTAGTGCCGTGGTAGTGAATTGTACCTTGTAGTAGCAAGTTCTCTAAGTTCAATGAGTCCATTGGGGGGTATCATAACACATAAGCGCCGGTATGCCAGGAAATGTTCCTTGGCAGATGGTAGTTACTTCTCATCCTCCTCGTCTTGTTCCTTGTCCTTTATTTCGGGTGCCTTCATGGCGTAGCCCTCGACGAACCCCTCCGCATCGCACGTCCGCTCCAGGTTAATCCGGTGCTCCGATACGTAGCGCCGTATCGCCTGTTTATCCACGCGCACTCTCGGTACCGTCTTAAACACAGGCTCCGTCTCGTCTACAGGGGTCGCTTCACCTTCCTTCTTCTCCGTCGCCGATTCATCACTGAGTTGGTCCTTCTTGGTCTCGGGCTTACCGAGCCCCATACCCGCCTCTTGAATGATACCCATGTCCCGGATAATTAAAAGGCAGTCGTCTGGGTGAATCCAGGTTGCTTGGCTGCAATCATTGACGTCCACGAGCGTCTCATTCTCGGGATTTGCATCGAGGTCGATGGTCAGAAGCCATCGCGCAATTTCGCCCGCCCAGAACCGCTTGTATCCCTTCTTGCCCAGATCAGAAATGGGCTTCTCTGGGCCACCGAGAATCCCCTCACGCCGTGATATCTCGTACGATGCTCCCATCAGCAGGGCGCCGAGGCCTTTTCGCTGCCATGGAGGGAATACCAGGATGCAGGCGAGGTTATTGTTGTCCCATGACATCTTCTCCTTGGAGAAGAAGCCAGTAATCTGAGGCCGGGATGCGCCATCATTTGTGCTGGCGCCAGCCGCCGGTGGTTTCATGGGAGGTGTATAGACTAGGAGAAAGTAATTAAAGCCCGAAACGTCGAAAAAGACGGACTTGTTGTCGAGGAAGAGCTTGGCAAAAAGAGAGAGGTTCTGGCAGAAAAGCTGGGTTGGGCAACATCAGTTAGCCATGGTACTCTCATAAGCCCAGTCTCCAAGTCTGGGATCAAACTCACCGGATCTTTTTCGCCATCTACTTCCCAGATGCTCCATTCTCCCTCGTCTTGGACAATCTCCTCCACGTACTTAGCTCCGCCCTCTCCCCTCCGTTTTTTGGCGCCGGATCCCTTGCCGTCCTGGGGCACCAAAACCCTTCGCCGGCCGCGAGGATGGATGTAGACCTTGCGACCTGGCACATGAGCCTGTTGTTCGCATACTCGGACGTGGCCCCACCACGGCACCAGCTCCTTGGAGTATTTAAAGCAACGGGGACAAACATAGAGACGCTCGAGGACCGTCGGATGATGATCCTTGCGGGATGACGCCTTTCCACCAGCCTGGTCCTTGGCGCCTGCATCTTTGCTCCCTATCTTTCCAGCGTTACCAGACGAGTCTCCCAAGACCTCTTTTCCATAGTAGCTTGGATACCATGTGCTGAAGCAGATGTTGCCGAGCACAACCTTGTCAATATTTCGGTCTGCGCGCGGAGAGGGTCTCTCAGTTGGGTGCTGTTGAGATTGCGATAGTTGAGAAATAATTGGCGGCTTGGGGGGGTATACGGGTGTCACCGTCATGGGCGGACGGTCAAGCCTCGGTGGCGGGGCCGATGGACCGTGAGGCCGGACGAGGGCCGAAGTCCGCTGGGTGGACGGGTGCGACTGCGGGACGTGATATGTAATCTCTGGTGCGACGAGGTCGGAGGCAGGGCGGATAGGCGCGATGCTTCCCATGGCAGCGGGCCGAGATGTCTGGCCTGTCTGTTCAGGCGGGGTCCATGACAGGACAGGGGGGGAAGGCTGCGAGGATACAGCGGGCGCAGGTCTGATGCGGCTTCGCTTCTGCTGTTCTGTCGGCGAGGTTGTGCGAAGTTGAGTCGTCGAGGCTAGCGCTGGTGGTTGCGTGGGCTTCGTCGCCGCTACGCCAGACTGCTGCTGTTGCTGCTGATACAGAGGCGGAATCGGTGGCGGTTGAACAGGCGTGTGACGCGTCGCCCGACGCGCGACTGGGGGTTGAGATGCAGATAGCTGCGGTTGTAGTTGAGATGCAGGTACAGGCGCGGCGGCAGGTTCGGCGGCTTCTTCGTCCGGTCGCTTGCGCTTCTGAGGCATCGCCAGCCCTTGAGGAAAAGTAAGAGCCCAATAGCAAGATCCCTTGCGGAAAGCTCCGGTTCGGCGCGATGCGAAAGGGCAAGAGGCGTAAAGCCGAGACCTACAGGGCCGCCGACTACACGCGCATGTGTCGGTGGGGAAGGCAGGTGTCTCAGAGTTCTGCGCAGGACGTATTTGGCTGCTTAATAGCTTCGCTTCGGATGTGCGGTGTCGGTTTTTAAGAGGTATTGCTTGTTCTTTTTTTTTCTTTCTTTTTTTTTTATTCATTCGATATTCTGGGCACAGTGTGTTCGAAATGGCGAGATCTGGCGGGTGCGGTTGCAAGCAAAGGCTCAAGGTGTGTTGTCACGTGTGGCTGCTCAGGTTTGTGGTATCTAGAGACAGGAAAACCACTGCCAAAGGGTGACTGACCGAGCAATCGTGCAAACAGTATCTATCTACCAAACCAACACGAGAAAAATATGTTCATGAAATCAACAACCCACAGGTGATTGACGAATACCTACACATGCTCGCGCTTTATTCACAATCGCACACAATCGCTCAAAAGATCATGGTAGTTAACTATGTGAACTACCCATTCGGACCAAACATAACCCGCCATTTATCACATATTTACTGGCTACTTCACTTCGTAACAAAACAATATGGCAAAATTTGAAGATGTTTGCAATTTAAGATCAATCTGGTCTAGGCATCATCATATAACTATAAAAAAACATACAAAAATCAACCTGGGTCCAGCTATGATTGAGCAAGTGCTCGTATTCCACTGTCCAAACTACTTACTCCTTGCCTCGTCGGTGCACCGAGCAAGAAGGAGCATGGGCATTCATAACACGGTCCAGAGTCTCATCGTCCTCTTTCCAGTTCTTGACTAGCGTCAGCAATCGACGGCGCGCAAGCCCAGCATCCCGATTGCGGTACACCGAATCGATTTTGCGAACGTCGACACGGTCACTGGTGAGCCACCGACGCTCGCCTTCCATGAACTGGGTGTAGGACATGTCATTTCCGTACCGGGCCTGCACGTTGGAGGTCAGGTGCTCCCGGACTGCTTTGTCCATCAGGATCTGGGGGCGGGTCTGGTCGGCGGGATTCATGAGGCGAGTATCGACGGATGGCTTGAACGTCGCAGCGAGTATGGTCGGGTCTGGCAGGATCGAGAAGGCGCCGAAGAACAAAAGCGTAGGGCTTTTAAGGACGGCGTCATCAATGGCCCGGAGCCCTGGCGGTGTGATGGGGCAGTGCCCAAAGTTGATATGAGCCAAGCGGCTCTTGGTTGTGATGAGCTCAATGATATGGGGTATCGCCCCATCTTCGATATAATTGTAGGCGTATCCGAGGTCATGAGTGCTGTATGCCTGGCCAATGTCAAGGGACTCAAGCATAGGGTGGCCAGTCATGGCCATGCAGAGCGCAATAGCACCTTTGGTGCTGACTCCAACCGATTGTAACGACAGTCGAACCAGATACGGTGCCTTTGCGAGTGCAGGGGCTAGAACATCCACTCCCTCATTCCCGAGCGGGTTTCCCGCCATGTAAATAGATGTGAGACCACAATGCGGCGACATCAAGAACTCACCGATGGCACGAGCCCCCTCTGTCGAGATGCCGTTGCCGTTCAGGTAAATAATCTCCAAGGGGAGCTTCTTACCCTCGGGCATCTGGTGTGCAGCCAGTCGAGTGAACAGGTCCGCGACACCGTGGTTACCCAGCTCGGTCTGGTCAAGATCCAGAGTTCGCAGGTTTTTGGCGCCGGTGATGAGTCGAAAGACGTCCTCAGAGGCGTCAGCACCGAGTGGGTTTCGCTTCAACCAGATGTTGGTGACAGCCTCGGACTGAATCATGGCATCGACAAGGATCCGGAAGCCGGCTCCATCGATGCAATTGCCAGCCAGGTACCAGGTGTCCATACGGCCCGGAAACTCGTCGATAAAGTTGGCCACCTTGCAGGCACCAACGGGGCCAATGATGTTATTGCCCAGCAAGAAATGTTTGACAAATGAATTGGGTCGGAGGCTGTCCATCAGCTTTCCAATGTGATCTGGGCCAACAACCATTTTGCAGAGGTCCATACGGCCATCCTCATACACGACACCTTTGCGGAACTCGGCTCCCCTGACACCGTAGTAGGGCTCGCTGCAGCTCTTGTCCAGCTCGAAGCCCTGCTCATTTCCATCCAGCTCAAACGTACCTCCGTTCTCGAGGTGGCCCAGAAAGGGGGCGAGATCGGCCTCGTTAGCCACCTCGACGGGCATTGGGATAGCTTGTACACCACCAAGGGAGATGGGTTGCTTGATGGGGTCCCAGGCGCCCTGCGCGGTGATCCGAGCAGCCCAGACTGGAGCTTGGACACCCGGGGCTGCGCCTCCAGTCATACCGAAGCTGGTGTGACCATTGCGACGAGTGGCATCGAGGATATCCCACTTGCGCTGCAAGGCAACCCAAGCGCGAACCCGTACTTTGTCAGCCTCGTACCGAATAATGGATGCCAAGGAGCCCTCGTGTACGGGATACAGCAGAGAGGAGATGGCAACGGCAAGGCTATGCCGGCCGGACTTTCGTCGGGGGAGGTCATGCAACTCATCAGAGACTCGGTGCTTGTCGAGTGGCAGGGCAATGATCTCATCCGCCGTGTAGCCATGGGTGTGATCAAAGTTAGGCAAGTGAGCATGTAGGTCGTTGAGGGCCTGTTTGAATAGATGGACGTAGTGGATGGCCAGGTCCATGTTAACCTCGTCACCAGTGGTGGATGGCACTGATGATGACGATATGACGTTGGGGACGGCATGTGGTATCATGATGGATGGCTCAGATATGAGCTGGAGTTGTGCAGCGGCAGCCATGTTGAATTGTTGCAGTGCAGGAGTCGATAGATGAGACAACTCGGCTGATTGATGATTTTCTGATTCTTCTTAGGAGCATCTCACTGTCTTATATATATATCTTCCTACGCACCTTGGTAGTACTTGGGTTCAAAGAATCAGTCACCAGGTACAGCCCTACGGGTGGAGTCGTGCATGGGGGACCCTGTCTCCGACCCTGCGCATGTCGATTCAATGTCAGTGGCAGGGCGCACGACGACAAGCCGTCAATGTCAAAGCTAGCGACTCAATGACCGCACTTATGCAGGTTGCGTTTAAGTGATGGCTAGCTCTGAGTTTCCCGTGGGTCAGGTAGGGTGATAATGCATTGCTAACCTTGATGTGTATGGAAGCGAATATTGCAATGTGGGAAATATGCAAATTATGCACTGCGAGGTAGGTGAAAAGGAAACGGGAAAAAGGAGGAGAGAAAAGTAAAATAAATGATAAAATAACCCCCAAAAATGGCAGTTGTATTATGAATTGCCTACATGATATCGTCATCATGGCATGCAGATTCCTCCTGCTGTATTCTACGAGTTTCCCCAATCTTGCCATCCCCGTCACCGGCACCCTCTCCCACCGCAGCCTGGGTAATTGGGCCTTGTGGAGAAGAAAATAGAAATATCCCGGACGACGAAGCCATTATTAGTACCTGGTTGGACGTCGTCGTGCTAGTCGGTCAATGGTTAGAAGAAGGCTGGTGCAAGTGGCTTGGAGTAAGCGCAAGGCACCCATGGTCGATTGACCCACGATTGTCGACCAAAGGGCGCAAACTTGACAATGCATGCCAAAATGGGTATACAGGAGGCCCTTCTCCGACGACCTTTTTTTTTCTTTATCCAATGTCGGTACTGCCCCATGCCTTGACTGTCTGTCTTCTGTATCATGGCTTCTCCAATGACTCGCCCCAATCTGAACCATGGCTTAATCTATGGCCTGCTACCTTGTTCCAAACTCGGGATAAAATTGCAACGAGTGCCTTTTGACGGGCAATATGGCGAGTGAGTGGTTTTTGGTACCGATTGATGAGGATTGAGCATCTGCGAAAGTACTTGCCAAGATGCACTCTCATGACCTGCCCTTGATTCGTGCACGTGTTGTCATGTCATCGCGCCTCATGTCCACGTAGATCAGGCTTGCATGCACAATACAGTCGACAGCAATTCGTAGATACTGAACGGCACAAATCGATATTTATATTCTCACTTCTCACTCACAGCCCTCTCTCTCACACTCATCTCCCATGTGAAGTATCTAGTACACGTTGGAGGAACCTGATTATCGTTTGCAGCCTCCAATCTGCCTCCTCTATTGCAACGCCTTGAAAGACGGTCCGTTGCCCTCAAGGTACCCAGCCGGTGAAGTGATGCGATTAGTGGAACCCTACATCCAAGAGAAACCCCGCCAACCCCATAGCACCGAAAGCATGTGGAAAGATTCAGACCGGGCACTGAAGACAGCTTCCCAAAGTTGTAGTGAGACAATCAAGATTTTACATGCCATCAAAGTCTCCACCGAGATCATCATCATCAAGGTCACCCTCCTGTATCTCCTTGGCCATCTCGCGCTCGCGCTCTCGCGCTTCCTGGGCATTCTTGAGTTCAAGGCGGTGTTGGTTCATGGGGAATCGCATAGCCTGCAATTTATTAGTTTAAATGGAACACTCAGGAATCGACGTATACATACCTTCACACTCTCGTCATGAAGGGCGAGACAAGCTCGAATTCGGTCGTGGAACGCCTCGCCCGGTTCTCGAGTGGCGTAGACATCACCAATTTCCTTACTTTTCATGAAGCCTCGCTCTCGATCCAGTGTGGCCTCAATGACGCCGTCTCGAATTGCCTTAGCGACAATGTACTCTGCAGACTCCTCGCTACCCAATTGAAGACGGATACAAATGTCTCTGAGTGAAATTCGTGAGTAGGACAGCGACATCATGCGAATGCCGGTCTTGATGACGTTTTGTCGCAGGCGGAGGATGAGGCTATAAGTCCCGTCTCGTCGGAAAGTATCGGCGTGGTCGGCAATAGTGGTCTCAAAGTCCTCGAGGTTTCCCACGCGAACGGCCTGCACAAGCAGGAAGTAGGGGTGGAGTGCCACCTCCATGGTTGGCTGTCGGAATGTGGCTCGATCGGGGATGTCACCCATCAGAAGCTCAACCACCAATAGCAGCTTGGTGGCAGTCTGGGAAAATCCAAGGGCGCAGTTGCTTGAAGGGGCCTTGCGGGTGGCTGCAGTGAGGTGCTCGTGGGCTTCGGTGTAACGGAGCTGGATGGCTCGAATGCGACCAAGGTAGTAGAGGAACCTTGCCACTTGGTTGTTAACCGCATTCTCAGGGAACTGAGTGTGCGAGACAAGGAGGTCAGCCTGGTTGATATGCGAGGTTGATAAGTAATTTCGCAACAACAGGACAATGACGGAGGCTTGAGTGTCAACATCCTTTCGTAGCACGGCGGTTCGAAGGGCGGCGAGGAGGGTAGGTCGGATGGCAACTACGGGAGATTGAGGGGAGGGAGGGAGAGGAGCAATGTGCTCGCAGAAGAGTGTGTAGTAGAAGTAAATCTTGGCAGATAGCGAGTCGAGCGTACGACGGTTCAATGACTGAACTCGATCGACCAAGTACTGCGAGAACTCGGTACCGCGCTGAAACTGCTTTGAATCGAGGAGGTAAACTTGGACCAGGATGCCAAGGAAGATGTCGATCTCGGGGATGATTTCCTTGTTCTCTTTCTTGGAGCCGTTCTTGGCCGGTGCCTTGGACGAGTCGGAGTCAACCTCCATCTCAGAGCCAGATTGACGGCTGAGGGGGATGTCCTCGCGACCGACGGCAATAAGAAGCTGTTTGGCAATGTTCCCTGAGCCGACAGTAGCGGGGAAGATGTCGACGATAACCTGAGCGATGATATCGGGTGTCAGGCGTTTGCGGATGATGGAGATGGACCGCAGCGCTCGGAGGGAGAATCTGGCATCGAAGAGGGCGACGGCACGGTCGAGCAGAGCAAAGTTGCTCTTGATATCTGCACCAAACACTCTTGGTTAGCTAGCTATGGCAAGAAAGCAGCCCGTTACGGCCATTGGGCTGATGCTCACCTGCGACAGTCTGAACGACGGGGTCAACCTTCTCCTCGCCGTCATCGGTCTTGTCCTCGTCCATGTCCACATCGCCCTCTGCGTTGGACTTGGACGACTGTTTCGAGGCCTTGGAAGGAGGCACAACAACTGTCATTTCCTCATCGCCGTCCTTCTTGCCCTTGGTCTTTGAGGTATCCGTCATCTCCACGTCCTTCTTGATACCGCTGCCCTGTGCGAGCTTCTTCCCGTTGCCCTGCGGCGTCTTGCTGGGCATGATTTGGGTGTGCGGCTTGTGTGATTTTCGAGAGAACGAGGGGGTGGGGAGACGCTATATCTGCCGATAGATGGTGATGACAGAGCAACGATGTCCTGTGAGTCGAGCGCGCTTCGGCTCGTCGCGGCGTCTTGTGGAACAACCGGGGCACAGCGGAGCAGAGTATGAGAGACGGTGATACCAGTCGCACTTGGAAGGAATGCAGGTCGTCGAAGTTGAGGGAGCAGGTTGGGTGGAGGTAGTTCGTTGGGGAGGTGGGTGGTGATGAGAGGTTGTAATGGTGGATTCGACTGTGGGAAGAGTGCAAGAAGGTTCGAAGCTCCCAGATTGGGGCCCGGCTCGCTGTGGCTGGCTTGGGCCACGGAGCATCAGCGGTAGCAGTAGAAGTAGCAACAAGCTACAGGGCGACACACGCAGGTACCTGGTGGAAGAGCGGAAATGTGCAGGGGGATCAGGTACTGGGTACAAGCCAAGCCCCCAGGGAGAAGGCGAAATTGTTAAGGCGACGCTCTCATGTGGGGCGCTTAGCAGTGACGTTTTCGATGTTGCCTGCGAGAGGTCATTGCTCGAGGCGACTTGACAAAGTACGTACCTCTCGGTGCTCTAGCAGAGTCTCCTCAACCTACCTAGGTAACTAATGCTAATCGAGTTATTAGACACAAGAGCTCTGTATTGGTATCATGGAGCCCCTCTTAGTGGTTTGTGTTGAGAATTTCACCTATTCATTCATACAACAGTATAAATTTTTCTTTCTTTCTTTTTTCCCCCTGCATTGCTGCAGCAGGGACTCATGTACTCAAGTACTCATACATCCCACCACACCACGCGCGCGCACACACACACACACATTCACATACACTATCTGACTCGAGCGACAGTCTGCTAGGCCATGTGCAGTCACATCGAGCCATAGACGTCGCAACACATGTGCTACAATTATTACCGATACATGAGATCGTATGGTGATCACGTGTGCGCTATCAACGCCACCAATCGCTGCCCATGGTGTATTCTGGCTTCATTCAAATTCTCTTTTGCACCTCAAGCAATGCTACATGCTTGCTGCGTACTCAACCCCTCACTGGAGACAACCAGAATCCTGGCCCGTTTGAGTTTCAACTCCCACTATTTGCGCGTATCGAAACAATGGCACGTGCACCGCTACTAAGGGATCACAGCTTCGACAGGTCAATAGCTTTACTCATTAACTACTTTGGACTGATCGAATCGCTCTATTGCATCAGTCTCCGAACGCTAAAGGTGTCATTCTTGTTTGCATGTCTCTCTAGGATATCTCCTGTTGCCCCCGACAAAAACCACCGTGCTTTTGAAACCAAGTGTACTCCGAACGCCGTCCCCCAAGATCCTGATGCCCCTCCTCGCCCCGTAGCCAACAAGTAAGGGAACATTCCTTCCATTTTGTAATCCTTCACTCGCCCTTACCTGGCATCACCTTGGCCGCCTGCACAGCGCTCATTTTGGCAATCCAGCCGGCAGAGGGTTGAATCTTGCGAACAGTGCGCAATTCATCAGATGAGTACCCGGGCACACGGATATTGTAAGTTCGCTCGAGAACGAGCTGGATGTCTCGAATCTCTAGCACCTTAGACCCACGCTCCTTGGAGTTTCGGCATGCGGCGTGGAGGACATTGTCCACAAACGAGTCTGCCATGTTCAAAACGTTCTAGAAACTGTTAGTCCACTTTTTGGTTTATTCTATCTCGACCTGGTGATGTATACCTCTTCGACTTCTGGGGTAAGAAGGTTTCCGTCCTGTCCTTCTCCAGTTCCTCCACAGACTTGCCGAACAAGCTCGTCAAGTTTTTTCTTGCTAAGAACGTGGTCGCCCTCGGCTTCATGGTTGTATGCGGGAATCCTGTTAATTGGGGGTTGGTTCATGACGCCTCCAAGAGTGCCGCTTCCCTGTGACATGGTTGGCCGTCCGGTATTGACGCCTCCTCCAACCGCCACCCCTTGAGGGACGGCTGTGGCCTTCTCCGGAAGCTGTTTGGGGATGGGCATCTTCGACTGCATACTTGCGGGTTGTTGAGGCTGAGGATGAGCGTGAGGATGGCCTTGCTGTTGTTGCTGCTGTGGGATGCTAGAGCCCATGATGTTCTGATTCACTGCAGGGCCTGCTGGGGTTGGGGTCCCAGAGTTGGGCTGCTGGCCTGGCACTGGAGCGCTCCCGGGTGTGCTCGCAGCCCTTTGGTTTGCAAGACTCATGGCAGCAGAATGAGTGAGCGCTCGAGTGGGCCCGCCGGCAGTGGCGGGTGTTGCAGCTTGTTGGGGCGTTTGAACACGCGGCACGCCCTGGGTCGGGGTGCCTACCTGCTGCTGGGCAGTGGCAGCAGCTACAGCCGTGTTGACAGGTGGAGGGTGTTGTGGCTCCTGTTTAATGACCGGCTGTGTTGGCGCTTGAGGTTGTTGAACAGCCTGGGGAGCGGCCTGCGGTGGGCGCACCTGTGTTTGAGCGGTAGGTGTTGCTCCAACAGCCGGCGAGGCTCGACTAGCCATTTGCTGCTTTGCAGCTTCGACGGCGGCATTCACTGGCACCGTGGCATTCTGTGCGGTATTCTGCATGGTATTCTGGGTATTGTTCTGAGCCTGAGCCTGAGCCTGTGCATGAGCCTGTGCCTGGACTTGTGATTGTTGCTGGTTTTGGGCCTGGCTTTGAGCTTGAGCTTGGGTTTGCGCAGCATTGACCTGTTGAGCAGCTTGAGCAACCTGGGCAGTGCCGGCTTGCGTAGCTTGTGTTGTTCCTTGAAGGCTGCCTTGTTGCTTCCTCACACTGTCAACCCACTTGTGCGCATCCTGGTGCATCTTCAACTGCTGCTCCTTCCTAACCGTAAGCTGTCGCACTTCCTCTTCCTTAAAGGGATTTCCGGTAGCGGCTCGGTCGGATATAAGCTTATCGATCTGTGCCACCTTTGTCTTGCTGTTCTCCATGGTCAACAGCGCTCGTCCGTAACGTTCCTTGATCTCTTCAACCCATTTCGAGGCTTCCGCGCCCGACTTTTCGGCAAGCTGGGCTGGCGCGCGGAATATCATTTTATTAACATGACTCAAGATGTGGTCGGGGATCTTTACTCGTTGCGCTGCGGCGGCTTGGGGATTAGGCCTCTGCGCAGCTCCGGCAGCGTTCGCCTGGGCGGCTTGTTGTTGTTGTTGTTGCTGTTGTTGCTGTTGTTGTTGCTGTTGTTGCTGTTGTTGCTGTTGTTGTTGCTGTTGTTGCTGTTGTTGTTGCTGTTGTTGCTGTTGTTGCTGTTGTTGCTGCTGTTGCTGCTGTTGTTGCTGTTGTTGTTGCTGTTGTTGCTGTTGTTGTTGCTGTTGTTGCTGTTGTTGCTGTTGTTGCTGTTGTTGCTGTTGTTGCTGTTGTTGCTGTTGTTGCTGTTGTTGCTGTTGTTGCTGCTGTTGCTGCTGTTGCTGCTGTTGCTGTTGTTGCTGCTGCTGTGGTTGGGCTTGCGCGGCGCCTGCGACGGCTGCCTGCTGTTGAGGCTGGGGTTGCACAGCTGCTTGCGCCGTAGTATTCTGTTGTATCGGCTGTGGCCGAGGTTGAGCTTGCTGTTGCTGTCCAACTTGGCCCTGCTGCTGTTGCGCTACATGCTGTTGGAGTTGTTGCTGTTGCGCTGCCCTTCGTTGCTGTATTTTTGTGATGAGCATCCTCGAGAATTCAATAATTTTCTGCTTGGCCTGCATGTTCTCCTGGCTGTTTGCTGGCGACGCGCTGACCTTGTTCCACAAGCCTTGAAGGCCTTGCTCGTATTTGGTTTTCTCTTCATCGGTAAGGGTCGGCAGATTTCTAATCTGCGAGGGCTGGTACATGGGAGGTCTCTGTTGGGGCTGCTGTTGGCCCTGTCCTTGTTGGCCCATTTGCTGATTCATATTGGCGTCGGATGTGGATTATGATGGGACAAGTCGTGACGGCGGGTTTCGAGGAGTTGATGGACAGGAAGACAGGACAGACACAGAGAAGTGGACACGGAAGCGGGATCTGGAGATTAAAAATATGATACAGGAAACAGACCGCGCCGACAAGGTTTTCATCAACGAATGGCCCAGGTCTCAGTCGATGCGTCTTACAACTTTCGTCCACAGTCCATGATAGTTCGCCAAGTGGTGGCGCGCCTGCCTGGGAGCTTATGGACGAGCGTGAAGCGGAATATTAGTCGGGCCGTACTAAGAAACTTTGCCAAATGTTAGGACACATCCTTGTCGTTGTGCAGCAGATATGTGGGGATAGAAGCGTGGAGGCCGGGATAACCTCTTGGGCCTGTCTGGGGGTCATGGATTGCACTAAAGAGGCCAGTGGACGAACTGGCGGTAACGGGACTAAATTCAGTGATGTGTCCAACCAGGTGGTGTAGAAGTCTCTTATCCCAGCAGAGGGACTCATCGCCGCGACATGTTCTTGGCTCGCCTATCTATTGGTTGGCAGAATGTCAGAATGGCGGCTGGCGTTTTTGCTTTAGAAATTCAGTAAACTATCCGATTCTGACTTTCCCACAAGGCCAGGTAAGCCGGTGGGGAATTGATGGTCATGATGGTCATGATGGGCATCGCCGTCGACCAGTTTGGCGATCCAGATGTGGTTGTCGTATTCGTACGAAGGAATTAGCAACATCAATTACAGAAGCGCCTGTTTTCTTGTACCGGACCAGGAAGCTTTTGGGAAAGGATTCTAGCTCATCCCGGTAAAAATGGCACTCGTTGTCACATCTGTTTGCTTGCTTGTCTTGTAAAGGCAGGGTGTCATTCCCAACATGTTGGCAAGGGACCCTCCTCTGCTTTTGCCCCCCAGACGTCCAATTTCATTCAAGCTACATCTCCACTTGCATCGTCTGTCGCTTTGCCGTCTAGCTCGATTCATCCTGTACTCAGTGCTTTAGGACGCCCATCCCCGTTTCCATCGAACGTTTCCATTTTAAAGCTCCCCAACGAAAGAGTGCGCCGCTGTTTCCCCCCTGCCTGTGCGCGTCGGGTCCTCCACCTCCACCCGAGCTGTGGCACTCATTCTTAAGCATCCTCCAACCCGCCGTTTTCTATCTGCGCGTTCGTCCTTCTTGCTTCTTAATTGCCATCCCAGTTTCTTGTTCCCACATCGCCTGTCATGCGTTTCTCTTCATCTGCCATGGTCGCGGCTCTGCCCGCTCTCGTCGCCGCCCAGGAGGACCCTCTTGCCCAGGTCAAGGTCCAGGTCCGAGGTCTTCTTGACCAGGCCGTCTCTTATCTTCCCAACCCCGGCACCTTCGACCCCGCCGCCGCCGCTGAGGCCAAGGCCGGCTCTCTCAAGCTGTCTACCTTGACTCTGGAGAACTGGAAGGATACCCTCTACGATCCCGTTGTCGCCGGCGCCACTACACCCGAAGAGTGGTGGGTTCTTGTCTCTGGCCGCAACAAGACTTGCTATGGTACGATGCCCAGATCATATTTACGCCGTGATATGCAACACAGCTGCGCGATTGAATTGGCGCTCAACATTGAATGTGACGTCGACCTAAGCTAACATACAATGCCAGGCCGCTGCGAAAAGGTCGAGACTGCCTTCAAGGAGACCGCCGCCAAGTTTGCGCTCCAGGACAAGGCTCCCCACATGGGCTATCTGAACTGCGATGACCAGCCCATTCTCTGCAACGCCTGGTCTACTGGCACCTCTAACCTCTACGTCTTCGAGATGGTGCCATCCCCGGCTCCCATCGATGTCTACAAGAAGAGGCTGAACATGACCACCACAACCTCGGATGACCTCGTCAACCTTTACGAGTCTGGCACCAAGAAGGACGAGTTCAAGCTCCTCGAGGCTGGCTGGTTCCACCCCTTCCACGGCAAGGCCGTTGAGTTCGGCATTGCCGTTCCCTTCGCCTACCTTATGTGGGCCTTTGGCCTCGTCCCCAACTGGCTGTTCATGCTCGTCATCTCCTTTGTCAGCCGAACCATGATGTAAGATTGATCGCCGATTGTGATGTATCGAACAGGGTGCTAACAATATACAGGTCCAACCGCGTCCAGGGCCAGGCCAACCGTGACACTCGGGCTCGCGCCCAATAATTGCATTCATATCGTTAGATTACGGTATCATGAACGAATGTATGCAGCTTTTTTTATATGACTGGGTGAAGGTGCTGGGATCCACCTTATGCAACGATGAATGACATGGTTAGCTTGGGATGGTTTGGGTCAGGATCATGTTGTTTCACTATTGCTACACGAACCTGCAGTGTTGTGGGGGAGAGAGCATTGTAATAAAATACCCGGGTTAATCAAGATTTGCTCTGGCAAGAGGCCTCGACGTTTTTCAGGCCGTCAATGACTTCGTCTCTGATTTTACCATTTGCGAACCGACCGTATCGTAGATCACTCAGGTCCCCGATGGTCTGTTTGACCGACTCTAGTAGCGTGACTTCCTCTTCCTCAAATCTTTTAATTTCGACCTCTAGTGCACTAGCTGCGCCATTCAGTTCGGGAATGATGGATGTGAGGCTGTGTGTTGCATGCTTTGCGCCGGAAAATTCCCCGAACAACTGTAACATATCCATTGTTAGCATACATATGCCCTTGGAGGGGAAAGAATGGTGCCGTTTTCTACACACTGCGCGTTCCATCTCCACCTCTCCATCCATGTCCTCTCGTTCGGCCTCCCTCTTTGCGCGGACTACTTCCTTGCGCAGGACATTTCCGCGCTTCACTTCGTCCTCAATGCTGCTCGCAACGCGACCGAGGACCCCATTGCGCTGCGCCTGGAGATCGCGATACAGAGAGCGCACCTGTGGGGAAGATTGTAGTGGGCGTGGGAACAGCGCTTTGAACTGGTCCAAAGTAGTGATAGACGTCAGGCTCGAGGGCTGGATGAGATAGTTGGTGAGGATCTCGGATTCTGAAGGCGCCATGGCAAAAGTGTTTCTAAACGTGTTGGTTTATTAGTGTGCTGGTGTAGCCTTTGATATTGTTAAGTCGACGTCTGGACGCGATCCAGGAATAGACGTGTTAAGTGATCCTACTTCGTTACATGCACACTGTGCGGATCCCTGCGCAGGAGCCTTTCAACCATGGCTTATTTTGGGATTTACGAACAAGGTCGATGGACCCCATCACAGTTATAATCCTATCTTTGAAATAGTAGAAATGAAGTTCAAAGCCCAAGTTTACCCGATTGTCTGTTTCTCGAAAATGCGGAATCACGCCATATGACCTTCAAATCGCAGAATTTAATCTGCACTTTTCGCCTGACAATCATAGCAGGTCATCGGGAGCGATTCGCAGACTGTCAACACCACAACCTCCAACACCACAAAATTACCTCAACTTCTTACTGAGCCAGTTGTATATAATAAAGTGGTTGCTCTCACTCAGTCAAATATGTAACGAGCTAGGTCGTGTCCAAGAAGTGTAGGGATCGGCCACGGATATAAGTCATAAATCTATTTGTTTTGCAATCACCAGGCTCTATGTCACCAATAATGTAAGCAATTAGGTCCACATTTCTGATAATAGCTTTCTTGTCAGCCAACTTGGCAAACTGCCAGGATGTCTATTTGGTCTGGCCATTCCTAGTTCCAATTCCGGGATGGCTTCTTATCATATTGTCATCCCCAACAGTGGTGATCTTGCAAATGATGACGCGATTGACTAATAAGTTGGCGTGACAATTGTTTTCCAGCATTTTGGTGGAGCTGGCCAAAGTAAAAATCTTATGTCTCCCTTATCTACAAGCCTTAAAGTATCGACAGTACGCATAACCTTGACGGTCATCATATCGGTATATCTCTAGCACTAGTGGACAGTGAGGCCATCGTTAATGCCGTATTGACCTCCTGCGCAAACAACTTGAACGGATCGGTCGCAACACGCTTAAATGTAATGACCACTCGGCTTTCCAAATACCTAACCCTCAAGGAAATGTCCAAGGATGGCAAGGGCATCATCTTCAGGATTCTTCACACCCCAAAAGTGAGCAATTAGTTGATCTTGCGGCTTGTGTATTACGAAATACCTTCGAGGATATAGGCACCCAAAAAAGCCGATTGCGTATGTGAGAAATATAGTAGGCTGGGATTGGTACAAATAGAAGTATAAAAAGCTGTTTGCTACCTACCTATGTTTAAGGGAGCTGATTAATTGGCTCATGTAGGGAGCGCACGTGTCCAGAATCCTAGTTCGCAGCAACGCCACCATTAGTACCGCCCTTGCCCATATGCCTTACAACCTGAGCACTGAAACCACCAAGTTCATCTTACTAGCCTTACACTGTCTTAACGCTCTTGGTGTTGAAGTACGGCTGTGTACAGATTGTTGGCGGGTAGATTAGTAACCACGAGGTGGAAAGGGCCTGCTTCGCAGACCATGACCACTACGCGGTCACGGTTTTAGCTAAGATCACATGATATATTTGTAAGGAGTCGGGTGGTGTGCCAAGCCTTGCAATAACCTTCCTAGCCGTTAGGCCAAAAAGATCAATCAATTTGGTTAGCTTCGCTATACCAAATCGCACCATACAATAGCTTATAGGGATATAGGGCCCGCCGGGCCCTACGCGCCCGGTCGTCCTCTTACAATTATCCCCCCTTCCAATAGCCTAGTCCCTAGGCGTTGTATTATACTGGCCCTCGGGCCTACCTGCCGCTGGAGCCCAACTATGGCACAGGTCACAGGTCTCACTGCCTAACATAGGTCTTACTGCCAAACAGGGCTCACTGCCTAATAGGTCTTACTGCCTAATAGTGCTGTTAGCTCTTTGAATAGTTGCTAAGGTCTGCTATTGTTAACCCCCAAAGGAACGGCTAGTCCGGCGGCCTGTGCAGGCTTGCCCCTCTAGACTTTGCCCTTTATGAGCCTAGCCTAATATGGTCATAGACCTAGGATTTAAACCCGCGGCCTCTGCATAGCTAGACCTGTAGTGTTACGTGCTGGAAATGGCTATTATTGTATATAATATAGAGGCTGCTGCAGACTGCCTCTAACTGCCCTAGTTAACAGTCCTAGCTACCAAAAGCTACTACTAGTAGCCCAAGGCTACAGCCGAGGAAACCCGAGGCTATAGCCACGGCTATTACAGTTGAAGGTTTTAGCTAGGCTGGGCTAGGCTAAGCCTTAGACTGGTAAAACCGGGCTATAAAGGGGTGCCTTTGGCACCTCTTATATTAGATAATAATAACGCCTAACTCATCTCTAAATAAACTATAACATGTAGCTTAACTAAATAATTATAAGGAGTTAGGTGGTATGCTAAGCCTTGTAATAACCTTCCTAGCTATTAGGCTAAAAAGATTAATTAATTTAGTTAGCTTTACTATACTAAATTGTACTATATAATAGCTTATAGAGAAAAGTTTATTGTTTTATTAGTTAGGGTAAAAAGAGACTAATACTATAGTTATTTAAACCTTATTATATTTTTATTATATTATAATTTTATAGTAATTTATAGATTCTAGTAAAACCTCCTTTTTTTTATTATTTTCTTTTTTTTTTTCTTTTTTTTTAAATTTAATTATTTATATTAAATTATTAAGCTATTTATTATTATTATTTATATTTTTTATAAATCTTTTCTAAGAATTATTTAAGTTAAATCTTTTTTTTATAAATAATTAATAATTTAATATTAATTTTAATATATTTTATTATTAAGTAATAAATTTAATATTATTATTATTAAAGCTTTTTCTTTTAAGTAGCTTATATTTCTAAAGAATAAACTTAATTTTATTTTTAGAATATATAATACTTTAATATTATAAATAATAGATTTTCTTATTATATTTTTATTATATTATAATTCTATAGTAATTTATAGATTCTAGTAGGATACTAACTAGTCTAGATTCCTACCTCCCTTTCTTTATTAGTTCCTTTTTTTTATATTTATTTTATTCCAAATTTAATTATCTATATTAAATTATTAAGCTATTTATTATTATTATTTTATTAGAATATTAAATTAATTAATAGAATAATAGTCTAGGAGGCTGGTTATATATACCTCTTTATATAACTATTAAGCCTTAATACTACCTTAACCCTACAATAGCTAGTAAAGTTAAAAAAAGAATAATAATAATTATTACAATCTAATAACTACTATTACCTATAACCTTAATTATATTATAATAACCCCTAGGACCTACCTATACTAATTAGTTTAGATAGTATATTACTATACTAATTCTATAGATTAGTAAGGTATTAAATAAAAAGGTATATTTTAAGTATTTAAATATAATTATATTTAGCAAAAAAGGCCTATATACTAACCTAAATAATATTATATTTATATTTAATTAGTAATTAGTCTATCTACCTAAGGATTATAATAAATTTCCTATATTTATTATATAAAAAATCCTCTTTATTATCCTATTTAGCTAGTAATTAGTCTAATTGCCTAGATATTAAAAAGAGCTATAATAATAAAGAAACTATAATCCCTAATCTTAACTATAATTATAACTTCTACTTAAGAAAATATTATATTATTATTTAAATAATATAAGGTAATTAACTAAATAACCCTTAAGATAATCCTAATTCCCCTAAAGATAATCTATTTAATTAACTTAGTAATATAAAGACTTTACTATTATATTAATATATTTACCTATCCTAAAATCAATATTAATACTATAATTATCTTCTTTATTTTACTATCTAATTAAAAGGAAATTAAAAGATAAAAACTCTTTAAATTATTTTAATAAGAATTTAAAGAGAAATAAATTAATTTTTAAATAAAAGCTATAATAAACTAAGTCAAAGAAATCTATAATTACCTATAAGTAAATAAGGTATATATCCTAAAAAATAGATTATATATTATTAATAAACTCTAGGAATTTATTAATTAAGAGGATTTCTATATATAGATATAAGCTAAGATTAATAAGATCTATAAAAAGGATAAAAACTTTAATAGCTTATATCTTAATAAAGAGTTTCTCTATAATATCTTAAAAATAGAGATTATAATCCTAGCAAAAAAAGTAAAAAGGAAAGAACCCTAAAGAGAAAATACTAAGGAATAAATATATAAAAATAAATCCTAAATTAATAAGATAATTCCCTAAAGAAGCAAATAAGAAAAATACTAAGATTAAAGTATTATCCTAGAAGATATTCTATTACTAAAATAATTAACTAATTTTATAAAGCTATATATTAATAAGATAAAATATAGTAGTATTAAATATAATATTCTTAAAGTTAAATTCTATATTTTTTATAATACTTATTATAAGATTAGAATAACTTAGGACTAATTTAGAGAAGCCTTTTTTATTATACTTAAAGGAAAAGTATTAAACTATTATTTTAAGAATATATATAACCCCTATAACTATCTAATATTCTATAAAATATATTTACAAATATAAGAATACTTTAAGAATAAGCAATTAAGATAGAATTACCTTATAAAGTAGTATAATATAATATTTACTTAAATACTAGAAATTAACCCTAATAAGCTAAGAAAAGAGGTATTAGAAATACTATTTAGAAAACTTAAGAATATCTAAAAAGCACTTTCTACTATCTAATAATTATAAGAGGCCCTTAGAGATTAGATTATTAATATATACTATAGTATTAAAGAGTATAAACTATACCTCTTTAATTCTATATTAACCTATAAAGGCATTTATAACTAATTATAAATTATAATTAGTATAATACTTATTATAAGGGGGCTGGTGGTGCGTTAGCTGCACTGCTGGTACGGTTAAGTCAGCGACCAAGATTGGGAACCTTGGTCGGGGACAAACTAAGTCGGTTCAAATCCGGCAGCACCCAAAGCCAATTTAGCTAGCCACGTCAAACGCTGACCCTAGCAGCTTACTCCACGTCAGAGAGCGAATGTAACTTAGGGATATAGATCTCCTAGAGGTTTTGACACCGACGGCAACCTAAGCATAAGGTTTTTCCTCTAAAAGATTGTTATATTATAGCCAGATAGTAGATAGAAATAATACAAAGAAATCGAAATACTTATTATAAAATAATCCTTAAATGATTTTTTAATTAAAAATAATATAAATTAGTATTAGATTAACTAAATATTTTAAGGAAGAATAAGAAACTAATTCTAATAGCCTTATTATTAACCTACTAAGAATAATTAAGGGTAAGAGTAATAAATACTATAATAAGAGAAGAAATATTATATATACTAGAAGCTAGGGTGCTAGTTAATTAAATATACTAAAAAAGAAAAATAAAAGGTATATAATAAGTTTAAGAAAAACTACTTTAGTAATAAGATATATAGTATATTCCTAATCTAAATTAAGGGAATATAAATTAATAAAAAAGAAGATATTAATAATAATTATAAATAAATACCCTAAGGGTATAATAATAATAATAAGGAAGAATAATACTATAAAGAGAGTAATAATAGTATTTACTATACCTTTTTTATAGGTATACCTAAAGCAATTGATATACTATATATTATAATATTACTTATTAATTAGGCTATAGCTTATTATTTTATAAAAAGTAATCTATTCTAAGAAAAGATAATAAATTCCTAGGAGATAGTCTTATAATTTACTCTTAAAGAATATTATTTAATAATTATATTCTAAGGAATTATCCCTAATATAAGTACTATAAATTTCTCTACTAAAGGCTATAAGCAATTTATTACTTTATAATATATAATAATTCTACTAATTAAGTTAAATATTAAGACTATAAAAGAAGCTTCTATTATATTTAGCAAAGGAATACTTATTATATTACTTAGAATAGTAAATATACTAATACTATTTAGTATTTTACCTTTTTATATTATACCTATTAATACCCCCTTTTTACTTTCCCTTTAAAATATAAACTAACTTAACCTTTTTTTTAATAATCTTAGAAACTATCTTAAATAAGGAAATACTAAAGTATTTATTATTTACAAATAAAAATACCTATAGATATTACTAGAAATTAAGAAATTACTTATATAAAGTAATCTTACGGTGGTGTAGTGCAGTGGTTAGCGCGCTGTGTTTTTTCACAGAGACCAGGGTTCAATTCCCCGCACTAGCCCCCGGCCCAGGGAAATAGGTAAAAAAGGGTTATTATAACTAGTCATTTTTCCCTACTAGGGTTTTTATAGGCAATAATTGTAACTAAAATAATTGTGATATAAAGCTCTTATTGCTCCTTGTAAAAATCTAACTAAATGCTAAAGAAAGCATCCTATTTATATAGGTTAAGTTAAGCAATTAGATAAGGGTTTTTTTAATAAAAAAAAAAAAATAAAAAAAAAAGTAATCTTACTAATAGTAAGCTATAAAGACTATATTACTAATTTAGCTACCTATTAATTAATAGATTATATATATTATTAATATAAGCTAAATATCCTATTAAGAGAAAAGTAATTAAAAAACTTAATAAAGTATATAAATAATACTAATTTTATATAAAATAACTAATAAAGTTTAAATTTATACTCTATAATAATTACCACTTTAATTATTATATTATTATTAATATTATATACCTAGAAAATAAGCCTATTCTATATATTATTAATTTAGTAATAGTATTTAACTCTACCTAATTTCTACCTAATATCTTAATAAAAATAATATAAAAAGTACTTAAACTATACTAGATTAATATATATTAAGAACTATTAGATTAGATTATTATAAATACTAAAAAGAACTTTATATTAAGTAAGTTTTACTAAGAAGTATAAGTAATAGGAATTTCTATTAATATAATATCTATTAAAGTATATAACTCTATTAGTAAAATTAAATAATACTATAAACCCCTTTAATATACTTATAAGATTATTTACTTTAAAGAATCTTTAATAAAACTAGAGAAGGTACTATAAGTAATAATTAAAGCAATTAATAATATTATTAGACTAAATAATCTAGTCCTAATCCTACTTATATTTAGATCCTATTTATAGATAATAAAGAAATTAGTACTATTACTAGGAATTATTTAATATACTAAAGTTATTTATAAAGTAATAAATAAAATATACTAAATCTATAATAAGCACTAAATTAAAAAAGTACTTATAATATATAATAAACCTAATATAATAGCTATCCTAAACCTACTATTATAATTATAAATCTAAGTATAGCAAGAAAAAGGTAAATAGATAGGACTATATACTCTTATTACTACTAATAATAAAACCTATATAATTAAGAAAGAATAAGAGCCTATAACCTTCTAAGTAATAATTATTAAACTATTCTATAAAGACCCTAAAGTAAAACTAATACTATTAAAATAGAAATTAATCCTATAACTAGAGAAAGTAATAACTTTAGAAGAAGAGCCTAATAATAAGTTTAATATACCCCTGCTAATATAAAGGCAAGGTAAAGGCTAATCTTAAAAAAATCTAATAAAAATAATAAATACCTTATTAATCCTAAGATATAAAAGAGGGTGCCTTTATAAGAACCTTATTAAGCTTAAACTAGCCCCTTTAGTATAAAAGAAAAGTAAAAGCTAATTCTATAGAAACTTAAAAATACCTTTAATAATAAACCTAATATCCTAGTTTAAATATAAAATTAATTATAATAAGGTATTTATCTTTAATAAAGAAAAAGTTAATCTTAAATTCTCTTTATAACTCTAAAAAAAAGAAATTATTATAAACTCTAAAAGACTATTTAAGGTATTAATAAATAAAAAGATTAAAAGCTTAATTTATTAAAATATATTTAAATTTATTTTTTATAATAAAAAAATATATAAAAATATAAGAATTTTTAAATTATAAGTTATTAATAAAGTTAAAGGTAAAATAACTAATATTCTATATAAGAAATTATAATTTATTATCTAAGGATATACTAATAAAGGAAAAGAGATAATTTTAATATAATTACTAACTATCTAAAGATATAGCTAATAATTTATCCTAGTATTTATACTATTTCTAATTAATTAAGATATCTTCCTATAATTATATAATATTATCTAAGTATATATCTAATTATAAATAAAGCTAAATAGGATTATCCTAGCCTGCCTACTAGATAGTATTTACTATAAATACCCTTCTAATATAATTATAAAGGTAATTATACTATTATATAAAATACTAGAGGTAAGGATATACTAATAGGTAATATATAATAAATACTATAGAGAAAAGCTCTAGATAAATATATTAATATTTAATTTATACTTATTAATATTATTAAAAGAAAATATAATATTTAATATTATTAGAATATAAACTAATAATACTATTAGCACCTTAGATAAAGTATTCTTATAAATAAATAAAAAATAACTTTTTAAAGCTTCCTTTAAAGCTAAGCTAAAAGAAAAGCTAATAATAAATCACTTACTTATATTTAATAGTATAATTATAATATTAATAAAGAAGAATAATATTATTATCTATTAAAAAGATTAAGGTAAGAAAATTATAATTATTAATAGTAAAAATATAATTATAGTAAAATATTAATATATAGAGCAATAGGTAAAAGGTGCTTATATTACTTTTATTTATTAATTAGAAGTATACTATAATCTATTAGTAATAGTATAATACTAGGAACCTAATATAAACTATATTAAAGCCTTAAACTAATAACTTATATAGTAAAAAAATAACCTTAACTATAGATTAATATTTATTCTAATTAAGCTATTAACTATAAAGCTATTTATATTTATTAATAGAGTATTTATAAATAATATTAACCTATTCTTATAACTCAAATTTATTATTATCTTAGCTAATAAATAACTTAATAATAAAACCTTTATAATAAATAGAAATATTATTTATTATAGCTTAATAAAATACCAAAGAATTATATATAGTATTCTAGCCTTAGAAATATATAATATAATTACTAGAATAGATATTATATTTATAATAGTAATTACTATTAACTAAATAACTAATTAACTTAAAAGTCCTAGAATTCTAATTATTATATATATTAATTTATATTTATTATATAAATACCTTATAAAACTTGGAATAATAAAAAAGAAATAGCTTATAATTAATATTATAGCCCTAAGATAGTTATATAAATAGTAAGAACTATATAAAGTTAGATAGATTAATAGAGATAATAATATTACTAATGTATTTACTAAAGTATCCCTAAACTAAGTACTTAAAAGGTTTATTAATAATAATAAAGTAATTATTTAAATAGAAGGCTAGGTTATAAGAAATAATAATACTAATTAGAGGGGTAAAAATAAGAAGAAGGATAGGTTTAATAGTTATAGCTACTTATAGCTAAGCTTATTATTCTTTTAAAAGAGAAAAACTCTAGTATTAAAATATTAAATTAATTAATAGAATAATAGTTTAGAAGGCTAGTTATATATACCTTTTTATATAACTATTAGGCCTTAATATTGCCTTAACCTTGCAATAGCTAGTAAAATTAAAAAAAGAATAATAATAATTATTATAACTTAGTAGTTATTATTACTTATAACCTTAATTATATTATAATAATCCCTGGGACCTACTTATATATTTATATTCTCTATAAATCTCTTTTAAGAGTTATTTAAACTAAGTCTTTTTTTTATAAATAATTAATAATTTAGTATTAGCTTTAATATATCTTATTATTAAATAATAAATTTAATATTATTATTATTAAAGCCTTTTCTTTTAAGTAGCTTATACTTTTAAAGGATAAGCTTAATCTTATTTTTAGAATATATAATACTTTAATATTATAAATAGTAGATTTTCTTATTAAAGTAGTATTTATTTATTATAATAAATTAGATATTAATAGCCTAGATCTCTTAATATATATATTTATATATAAAATTAAATTTAGGAGGGGTATTACCTTTATAAATAAGGTAATATTAAAATAATATTTTAATTAATATTATTTATAGGTATATTTATAAGTATATTTATAAGTATATTAAAATATACTAATTCTAATTATTAGGAAAGCTATCTTTTTATTATATTTTATTTTTATTAGAAAAAGCTTTATAGTTTTTATTTTATATTACCTTTAGGCTCTTAAGGTAATTATAAGTATAAGGGTAATTATGTTATAGGATTTAAAAGTCTAAAGGTTTAATATACTCCTTAGTATTACTATCTTATTAAGCTATTCTTTTTCTTAGGAGGATATAAATTATTTTTATATTTTAATAAATAATAGATTTTCTTATTAAGGTAATATTTATTTATTATAATAAATTAAATATTAATAGCTTAGATCTTTTAATATATATATCTATATATAAAATTAAATTTAGCTTATTATATTTTTATTATATTATAATCCTATAGTAAATATAATTATAAACTGATTTTATTAATTATAAACCAGATTTAATAATTATAAATAAATATAGTAGTATAATGTAATAGTTAGCATACTATGTTTTTTACAGAGACCAGGGTTTAATTCCCTGCACTAGCCCCTAGCCCAGGGAAATAGGTAAAAAAGGGTTATTATAACTAGTTATTTTTCCCTACTAGGGTTTTTATAGGCAATAATTATAACTAAAAATAATTATAATATAAAGCTCTTATTACTCCTTATAAAATCTAACTAAATACTAAATAAGAAAGCATCCTATTTATATCAAGGTATAAAAGTGATTTATATCCCCCTAAGGAGAAGGACAGCTTAACAAGGTAATAATACCAAGGAGCATATTAAACCTTTAGACTTTTAAATCCTATAGTATAATTGCCCTTATGCTTATAATTACCTTAGAAGCTTAAAAGCAATATAAAATAAAAACTATAAAGCTTTCTCTAATAAAAATAAAATATAATAAAAAGATAGCTTTCCTAATAGCTAGAATTAATATATTTTAATATACCTATAAATATACCTATAAATATACTTATAAATAATATTAGTTAAAATATTATTCTAATACTACCTTATCTATAAAGGTAATACCCCTTTTAAATCTAACTTTATATATAGATATATATATTAAAAGATTTAGGCTACTAGTATCTAATTTATTATAGCAAATAAATACTACTTTAATAAGGAAATCTACTATTTATAATATTAAAGTATTATATATTCTAAGAATAAAATTAAGCTTATTTTTTAGGAGTATAAGCTACTTAAAAGAAAAGGCCTTAATAGTAATAATATTAAATTTATTATTTAATAATAAGATATATTAAAGCTAATATTATATTATTAGTTATTTATAAAAAAAAGATCTAGCTTAAATAACTCTTAAAAGAGATTTATAAAGAATATAAATAGTAATAATAAATAGCTTTATAATTTAATATAGATAATTAAATTTAGAATAAAATAAATATAAAAAAAAGGAACTAATAAAGGAAGGAAGGTTTTATTAGAATCTATAAATTACTATAAAATCACAATATAATAAAAATATAATAAGATCCTATTTATATATATATAGGTTAAGTTAAGTAATTAGATAAGGGTTTTTTTTTTAAAAAAATAAAAAAATAAAAAAAATAAATAAATAAATATACTTTTAATTTCCTAGATATTTAAAATCTAGCTTAGACTACCAATTTTCTATAACTTTTTAATAACCTCTATATTTCTTTTTAGCCCTACTTCTATTATTATAGTTCTTAATAAACCTTATAATATCTATAGTTCTTTCTAGCTACTAATTATACTAGCTATTATTAATATCTTCTAAGAATATCTCTTCTTCTAGCTCTATATTCTTAAATTTACCTAAAATATACTTATTTATTATTTTATTAATCTTTATATACTCCTTTTAAATAAAATCTTTATTATTAATATTAATATTATTCTTTTAGAGTAATTAAAGCTTAAAATTAATAATTTTTATCTTTTAAAATAATATAAGGTTAGTAATTTTAGTCTTAGATAGTATAAATAGCCTATATTAAGAGAGGATCTATTTAAAGTATTTAACTAGGTTAGGAGGGTATTTAGTATAAAGCTTACTATTAGTATATTTTAAGGTAGAAGGGTATAATAGATTATAAAGAATATAATATTTAAAATATAGTTTAGATTTAGTTATTTTTAATAATATTAAAAGTAGGCTAGAATATATTAGTCTTAGTATAAAAAGCTATCTTAAATATTAGGATAGGTCTAATAAAGTTTACTATTTTTATTATTAAAAGGGTATTAAGATTATAAAATATATAAAGTTAATTATTTTATTGGTTAGGGTAAAAAGAGACTAATACTATAGTTATTTAAATACTAATTATATCTACTCCTAGAATTACCTAGTTAAGCCTCTTACTTATATTTTAACTAAATATAAATCCTATAGTAATTTATAGATTCTAGTAAGATACTAGCCTAGATTCCTACCTTTCTTCCTTCTTTAGTTCCTTTATTTTTAGAATCTTTATTTCCTTATATATTATTTTATATTATTAAGCTAATTTTTATATATTTTTAGATTCTCTAAGAACCTCTTTTTATAAGAACTTAGGCTAGTTCTAAATTATATATTAAGATATTTTAATATTAGCTTTATTAGCCTTTATTATTATTTAATAAAATTAATATTATTATAATTAAGATTTTTTTTTAGAGTAGCTTAAGCTCCTATAAAATAAGCTTAATTTTAGTTTTAATAGTTAGATTATTACTTAGGTATAATTTATCTTTTATTTTATTAATAAATTTATTATTAGATCTCTTAGGCTAGATATTAGTAGCTTAGATCTCTTAATATATATTATAATAGTCTAGTCCTAGCTCTAATAAAGGAAATAGCAAAGCTTTAATAGCTAAGTATTAAAGGGCTAAGGGTAAGCACTTTATAGGCTAGTTAATAAAGAGATATTATTTATATTATTAGTTTATATTAATAGGATAGATTAGGTATATTAGGTCTATATAAAAGGTAAAAATATAATAAAAATATATTATATCTAATAATAAGTTAATTAGTTAAAGCAAATAATTAAAGGTAATTAAATTATATTAAAAGCTAAATTATACCCTAATAGTAATAATTCCTAGAAGTCTTAAATATATACTAATATAAGTAAGCCCTTAGAGTATTTAAGGCCTTAGTACTAAGACTATATACTCTAAGCTATGCCTTTTAATTAGTTATTATACTAAGTAATAAGCCTTATTAATAAAAATAAGAAGTAAGTCTTTATTTAGATTTCTATTGGTATAGTAGTTTAATTCTAGAGTAAGTTAGTTTTAGGTTATAATATAATACCTCCCCTCTAAAGGTCTTATCCTTAAGATTATTATAGGTTATTTTTTTAGCTTTTTCCTTCTTTTTTTTATAGCTTTACTTAGTAAGTATATCCCTTATATCTTCTTATCTTTATTAATATTATACTTTGTTAGATTTTATTAAAGGAGTTCCTTTGGAAGAGGTATAAGAATTAGGATTTATTATTTTATATAGGTTTATTTAGTACTAGGGGGCCTTCCTATAAGTAGTATCTATAGATAGATTATAAGTATATTTTTAGGTTTAGTTTTACCTAATATAATAAGTATATCTTAGATTATATACCTTATAATTAGGTAGGTTTAGATTTTATAATTTATAAGTATAGCTAGGGTCTTTTTTATTTTTATATATATTAATAAGTAAAATATCCTAGGTAGTTTAAGAAATAAAGAAATTATATAAGTAATAAGATAAGATAAAAGAGTAGTTAGGGTTATTATATATATCTTTTAAAGTATTATAAAAGGCTTTTAAGGTATTATAAAAGGTATTTAAAGGTGCTTAGATAGTAATATTAATTATATAATCCTAGGTAATAATAATATTTACTAAGCTTAAGTAATTAGATAAAATAGAAGAATATTTAAAGGTAATTAGTCTTTCTATGGTAGAGTTAGTTAAGGCTTAATTATTAGTATCCTTGCTAGACTAGGCTAATACTTATCTTAATAATAATTTAACTATTACTTCTTATAAAGGAACTTATCTAATTTCTTTAAGTAGTATATAAGGTTTTATAATAGTTCTTATATTTCTTTAGTATATCCTTTCTATTTTATATAATAATATACTTCTCTATTTATTATGCCTTTTTCTAGGATCTTTTTAATAGTATATTCTTTCTATGGTTTAATTGCTAGCTTAATATATAATCTTATGTTTATTATAATAGTATTAGCAATAGATTTAAGTAAGGAAATATAAAAGATTAGATAAATTTTAATATTTTTTAGTAAATTAAGTTTATAATTATTTTATAAGATTTTTTTCTTTATAGGATAAGGATTAATATACTTAAGATTAAGTTTTTTATTTTATTATTTTATAGTAATATTTTTTATAGCTAAAAGAATTATATTCCCCTCCTTAAAGGATAGACCTTTTATTTATTTAGAATTATAATATTTCTTTATTTATATATAAATAAATTTAAGTTCTATTTTTATCTTAGAATATAATTACTATATTTATTTAGATTTAAGTAATACTTTTATTTTAATTAATCCTTCTAGTTTAGTATAGAATATATTAGGGGTAAATTTAAAGTTAGTAAATATAGGTATAATCTTAATACTTAACTAGTAAGATATATTAAGGGCAAGCTAAGTAATTAATATTTTTTTTACTTAATCTATTTGCTTATAATTAATATAATATTATAAATAATACTTAATTTTTTGATTTTATTTTTTGGTTTATTTATTAATCTAGGGTTAGAAAATAGTGGTAAGCTTATACTATAGACCTATAAAGGCTATTAGTCCTTGCTAAAACTTGGATATAAATAGCTATTTATAGTCTAAGATAATCTTAATTAGTAGTCTATATATTATAACTATATATTAAAAGAAAAGGTAAGTAAACTATTCTTTATTTATAGCCTTTTTATAAGGGATATAGTAAGTAAACTTTATAAATTGATTAATAATAATGAAAATAGTATTATAGTACTTACTAGTAGTAGGATCTATTAATAATAGTAAATTAGTAATAAAGTTTATAGTAATTAATTTCTATGGTTTTAAAGTAATTAGAATAGGCTATAATTTATTATATAGCTTATATTATAGTAACTTTATCTATTAGCAAAGTAAATATTACTTAATAATAACTTTTACCTTTCTTTTTATATAATTAAAGGAAAATATTTATTTAACTTATTTAAGGGTTTTATTTATACCTTTATATTTATTTAAAGGATATTTATAAATTTCTTTGATTAGATTATCCTATAGTTTATTTAGAACCTATAGGTATATTGTCTATTTATCTTTTAGGAGTGCTTTATTATACTTTTTAATTTTATATAAAAGTAAATTGCCCTATTCTACTAAGATAATAAGCTTATTAGCTTGGTTTATAGGCCTATAAGAACTATAGCTACCTATAGTTACTCTAAGGGGCCTATAGTTCTTAGAAGTTAGCCTTTATAGTTTTTAGTATCTAAGGAAGGTATAATTCTCTTGTTATTTTTCCCTTTAGATTATAGTTATAATCTTTTTACTTTTGATTATTATATTATTAATAGGGGCTTGTTTAAGGTTATTTTAAGGTATATATTATAATAACTTTTTTATAGTTACCTTTTTCTCTTTATAGTAATTAGAGTATTTACTAATAGTATTTACTTAAGTATTCTTAGTACTTTTAATATATATAATATAATAATTAAACTTAAATAAATATTTAATATATTATAATTATTATTTATTAAGCTTCTAAGTAATTATAAAATAAGATATATTCTTATAGTCTATAAATATTATAATCTTATAGTAACTTCTAAGGAGATATTATTAGAACTCCTTAAAGGTATTAATAATTACTAAAAATTCCTTATTATAAATAGGGTAATTAAGTTTAGCTCTTTATAATTTATATAAGTAAAATATAATAGGGTATAGTTTCTCTTAATTATCCCTTTGTTTAATCTAGGCTTTAATAGTATAGTTAGAGGTATTTATTTCTAATTTAATTAGTTAATTAAGGTTAAATATTATAAGTATTAGCTTAGTTATAATAATATCTTTTAATTAATTAAATACTTTTTATATTTTTAATCTCTAGATAAAAGATATCCCTTTCTTTATTAAAATAGTAAGGGGCCTTATTATTTACCTAAAGTTTTTAATAAACTTATAGTAATAATTAGCAAATCTAAGGAATAATTATACCTTAGTAAGGTTCTTTAGTTCCTTTTAATCCTTTATTATAATAATCTTCTTAGGGTTTATTTAGATCTTATTATATAATATAATATATCCTAAGAATTCTACTTCTTTAGTATAGAATATACTCTTCTCTGGTTTAATTAGTAGATTAGTATCTTAAAAGGCTTTTAAAACCTAGTAGATATATTACTTATAATCTTTTTTATTTTTTAAGAAGATAAGAATATTATCTAGGTAGTAGATAATAGAAATATCTAAGTATTCTTATAATATATTATTAATTATCCTCTAAAAGGATATTAATATATTAATAAATCTAAAGGGTATTACTAAGTACTTAAATAGCCTAAACTTTATTTAAAAGGTGGTTTTCTATTTATCTCCTTTCCTAATATATATCAGGTTATAGGCTCCCTTTAGGTTAAGTATAGTAAACTACTTTATTCTATGTAGCCTATCCTTTATCTTATTAATAAGAGATAATAATATATAATCTTTAATAGTAATATTATTAAGCTATTAATAGTTTATAATAAGGTAAAGTTTTCTATTCTTCTTTAGAATAAATATTATTAGATAATTAGCTTTAAAGTTTAATATTTATATATATTCTTTTTATAGTATATCTTTAATATACTCCTTAAGAATATTAAGTTCTATTTAATTAAGATTATAAATTAGGAAGAAATAGGTACTTATTTCTTCCTGTAATATAATTTTATAATCCTATTAATTAAATTTAGGTATTTTAATCTTAAGTTTATTTATAAATAATTATTTATAGATATAGTATTATAGTATTATTTTATTTAGTTAATTATTAGTAATATCTTTTTTTATCTTTTAAAGGTCCTAATTAAGCTATTAAAACTATATATAAAGATAGATAATAACTTTTTATTATTTTCTCCTTAAATTAGCCTTATACTTATACTATATTCCCTTTAGTAGTAAGCTATTATTATATATAACCTTTATATAGTTAATACTAAAGGTTAGAGATCTTAAATTATTATTATCTATATTACTAGCTATATTATACTCTAGGAGTACTTATACCTAGTTAGTATATTAGTTAATATATAGGTTATACTAGTATAATTATAGGTACCCTAGGATTAGATTATATATCCTAGTATTAATAATATTAAAGGATATACTATAGTTCTTCTTATTTATAAAGACCTTAAGATAATTAATTTCTAAGCTAATTATTTTATTCTTATAATTAAATATAATACCTTCTAGGTTTAATACTATATAAAGGTCTATCTTATCCTTCTATAATAGCTAAAGTTAGTTTATAATTCTTAGGTAAATATAATTTATTTTAGCTTTACTATTTACTATAATATTATATTATTACCCTTTAATATATACTTCTATTTTAAGCTATCTAGGCTTCTTATTATTAGTAGTATATAAAGACTTAGTAAGTAGCTCTTTTAGTAGCTCCTTTCTATAAGGGGGGCTAAAAAATAGCTTATTAGAATTATAGCTTTGCTATTATAGCCTATAATTCTAAGGGGCTATCTTAGGTATTATTTCCTTATAATCCTACCACTCCTATTACTCTAATATAGGGAGTATATAATATTTTTTATAATAATTAATAGTAGATTTTACTTTTTAATTATAGTAAGAGTTTTTCTAATTATAGGGGTTAATTTTCCCTTAGGTATAAGAGTCTTTTTAGTAATCCTTTTAATTATTTAGATTATTATTTAAGGTTCTTTCTTAGTATATATAAAATTAATTTATCTTTTGCCTTTTAAAATAGGTTTAAATTATTAATTAGTATTAAGCTTAGAATATTTATAAAAAATATATTCTTTCTTATTATAATTCTAATAAGTTATCTAAGAAAGGTTTTTTTCTTATTAGGTATTACTAAGTTCTATAGGTCTTAAAGTTATTTTATAGGAGGTTAAAGGGTTCTTTTTTTGCCTTATATTAGTAGATTAAGTAGTCCTCTTTCCTATCTTTTTTTACTATTACCTTTAGTATAAGTAAGTATTATATTAGATAGCTAATACTATATACTTATTAAAGTAAGTAGGTGGATTAAGTTTCTTATATATCTTATCCTATATATCCTCTTTTAGGCTATAATAGAACTTATTAATAAGGGCCTTATTATTCTAATTAACTTTTACTATATAATACCTAAAATTAGATAAATAAGAACTATAAGAGCCTTCTTAAGTTAGATTTTAAAGTTTCTAGATAGCCTTTTATTTCTTATTAATTTTTCTATATAAGTTAATAATTTTCTCTTTAAAATAATTAAAGCTAGTAAATATTTTTTATATCTCTTCCTTTTATTCCTTTAGAAAGTAATAAATAAAATTACTTAAATATAGTTTTATATTATATAATACCTTGCCTTTTATATATCTAATTATATATTAGACCTTAAGGTCTTCTTATATAAGATACTATAGAAAGTAGTAATAATAGGATCTTAATAATATAATCTATTTATATAAGGTTATTACTAAATTATTCTACTTAAAGGGTTCTAAGGATTTAATTATTTCTCCTAGGTCCTTTTAGTAGACTATTAGTACTAGTATAGTACCTAGTATAATAGATAGCATAATAGGTAGCTATATAATAAGTATATTTATTAGGGGTTCTAATCCTACTAAGCTTATAAGCTATAGATTAGTCCTTTAAATATTTATTATATTAAGGGTATTTTATAATACTATCTCTATATATATAAGGTATTTATTACTAAGCTATAAATTATTAGTAAGTTAATATATAATATTATTAAGTTATTTATTTTTATATTATATAGCCTTAATTTACTTATTTTTTTTATTATTAATTTTAGCTTTTTTTATACTCTTATTATTAACTAGAGCTTTAAAGGTAAAAGTACTCTTTCCCTTAGGTTAGGATAGTCTTAATATAGTAGGTTAAAATACTATTATAATAATATTATATAGGATTAATATAGATAATCTACTAAATAAGAGCTTTTAATATATAATAGTTTAGTCCTAGCTCTAATAGAGGAAATAGTAAAGCTTTAATAGCTAGGCATTAAAGGGCTAAGGGTAGGCGCTTTATAGGCTAGTTAATAAAGAGATATTATTTATACTATTAGTTTATATTAATAGGATAGATTAGGTATATTAGGTTTATATAAAAGGTAAAAATATAATAAAGATATATTATATTTAGTAATAAATTAATTAATTAAAGTAAATAATTAAAGGTAATTAAGTTATATTAAAAGTTAAATTATATTCTAATAGTAGTAATTCTTTATTAATTGTAAACCAGATTTAATAATTATAAACAAACACACTTTTGATTTCCTAGATATTTAAAATCTAGCCTAGACTACCAATTTTCTATGACTTTTCAATAGCAACCTCTATATTTCTTTTTAGCCCTGCTTCCATTATTACAATTCTTAATAAACCTTATAATATCCATAGTCCTTTCTAGCTATTAATTATATTAGCCATTATTAATATCTTCTAAGAACCTCTCTTCTTCTAGCTTTATATCCTTAAATTTACTTAAAATATACTTATTTATTATCTTATTAACCTTTATATACTCCTTTTAAATAAAATCTTTATTATTAATATTAATATTATTCTTTTAAAGTAATTAGAGCTTAAAATTAATAATTTTTATCTTTTAAAATAATATAAGATTAGCAATTTTAGTCTTAAATAGCACAAATAGCCCATATTAAGGAAAGATCTATTTAAAGTATTTAACTAGGTCAGGAGAGCATCTAGCACAGAGCTTACTATTAGTATATTTCAAGGCAGAAGGGTGCAATAGATTATAAAGAATATAGTATTCAAAATATAATTTAGATTTAGCTATTTTCAATAATATTAGAAGTAGGCTAAAATATATTAGTCTTAGCGCAAAAAGCTATCTTAAATATTAGGATAGGTCTAATAGAGTTTACTATCTCCGATATCAAAAGGGTATCAAGATTATAAAATATATAAAGTTAATTATTCTATTGGTTAGGGCAAAAAGAGACCAATACTATAGTTATTTAAATACTAATTATATCCGCTCCTAGAATTGCCTGGTCAAGCCTCTTGCTTGTATTTTAACTAAATATAAATAGTAGTAATTCTTAGAAATCTTAAATATATACTAGTATAAGTAAGCCCTTAGAGTATCTAAGGCCCTAGTACTAAGATTATATACTCTAAGCTATGCCTTTTAATTAGTTATTATATTAAGTAATAAGCCTTATTAATAAAAATAAAAAGTAGGTCTTTATTTGGATTTCTATTGGTATAGTAGTTTGATTCTAGAGTAAGTTGGTTCTAGGTTATAATATATATATCTATATATAGAGTTAGATTTAGAAGGGGTATTACCTTTATAAATAAGATAGTATTAGAATAATATTTTAATTAATATTATTTATAAATATATTTATAGGTATATTTATAGGTATATTAAAATATACTAATTCTAGCTATTAGCTATCTTTTTATTATATTTTATTTCTATTAGAGAAAGCTTTATAGTTTTTATCTTATATTATCTTTAAGCTTCTAAGGTAATTATAGGTATAAGGATAATTATAGTAGTATGGTGCAGTGGTTAGCGCGCTGTGTTTTTCACAGAGACCGGGGTTTGATTCCCTGCACTAGCCCCCGGCCCAGGGAAATGGGTAAAAAAGGGTTATTATAACTAGTCATTTTTCCCCACTAGGGTTTTTATAGGCGATAATTGTAACTAAAAATAATTATGATATAAAGTTCTTATTACTCCTTGTAAAATCTAACTAAATACTAAATAAGAAAGTATCCTATTTATATATATATAGGTTAAGTTAAGTAATTAGATAAGGGTTTTTAAAAAAAAAAAAAAAAAAAAAAAAAAATTAAAATAAAAAAATAAAAAAAAAAAAAAAAAAAAAAAAATTTTATATTTTTTAAAAAAAAAAAATATTATTAAAAAAAAAAAATATAAATTTTTTATTAAATATAAAAAAAA